>JAXIVJ010003153.1:0-65000 GCA_036785665.1 Chirona hameri
AGAACATACATACATACATTTTTGATGGGGGGCAACAAGGGGGCAAAAACAAATATTAGAGTTATTTGTGATCCAACACAGCTGTCATGTTTATTAACCGATTTTAACGTAATCAATGGGGATCGATAAAGATTGAATTGGGGATTGATATATGACGGTGACTTTTGAAAATTCGCAAATCATATGCGTTTTCAGGTCCCTAAATTTTGGGGTAAAATAAATGCCTTATAAACCGTCTTTTTTTCTTTTTCGATAAATAGAATTGTGCGCTATGACCGCCTCTGCCCTGAAACGGCCTCTGTAGTCTATGTTGTTGTATTAAATCGCCTATCAGTCTATTGTTGGCACTGTACTGTAGAGTAGAGTAGAGCTAACACAGTCACCTTGTCAAGCCTGGTCGGCTTCTCGAGCCTTGTCGGCTTGTCAGCCTTGTCGGCCTGTCAAACCTAGCCGGCCTGTCAAAGCTAGCCGGCCTGTCAAACCTAGCCGGCCTGTCAAACCTAGCCGGCCTGTCAAACCTAGCCGGCCTGTCAAACCTAGTCGGCCTGTCAAACCTAGCCGGCCTGTCAAACCTAGCCGGCCTGTCAAACCTAGCCAGCCTGTCAAACCTAGCCGGCCTGTCAAACCTAGCCGGCCTGTCAAAGCTAGCCGGCCTGTCAAAGCTAGCCGGCCTGTCAACCCTAGCCGGCCTGTCAAACCTAGCCGGCCTGTCAAACCTAGCCGGCCTGTCAAACCTAGCCGGCCTGTCAAACCTAGCCGGCCTGTCAAGCCTGGTCGGCTTGTCAAACCTAGCCGGCCTGTTAAGCCTAGCCGGCCTGTCAAACCTAGCCGGCCTGTCAAACCTAGCCGGCCTGTCAAGCCAGGTCGGCCTGTCAAACCTAGCCGGCCTGTTAATCCTAGCCGGCCTGTCAAACCTAGCCGGCCTGTCAAACCTAGCCTGATTGGCAAACCTAGCCGGCCTGTCAAACCTAGCCGGCCTGTCAAACCTGGTCGGCCTGTCAAACCTGGTCGGCCTGTCAAGCCTAGCCGGCTTGTCAAACCTAGCCGGCCTGTCAAGCCTGGTCGGCTTGTCAAACCTAGCCGGCCTGTCAAACCTAGCCGGCCTGTCAAACCTGGTCGGCTTGTCAAGCCTGGTCGGCTTGTCAAACCTTGTCGCCATGTCAGTTTGTCACCAACGTCCACCATGGCCAAACAAATCATTATTATACTTGATCAGCAAGCCTCCATGTTTCACTCCAATATGTCTCTTGAATGGACGTTTATATCCATTATAACTGCACCCGGAATACCCGCAACGTATCTATTGACGGGACGGAGGCACGCGAAAAGGTCCTGGCGCTGCCTGATCATCACGCTCAGATCTATCTGGCCCCGTTTCCACCATCAACCGCCCCAACACGGCGCCTGTCACGCTCACAGCCTGTCACACCAACTCTCACCAACGCTTAAAACCAACTCAATCGCCCAATGGTCTTTAGCATAGAACTGTCACACGGGTGGCATAAAGTTGGAAGGATTTTGCTACCTACAGCAACACAAATATTGCGGCGACTATCGCGCACATATTGGGCTGTGTCGAAATAAGTGTGTTCAGAACATGCTTACAGTGTCCTTTGGACCAATCAGCGACTGCTTTTGTGGCAGAATTTCACGCGTGTCAAATTAGACACGGAATCATCGAAGTAATTTTAATTGTGGAAATCGGTCTTTTTAGCCAGAATTTGTCACTTTTGTCAGATGATATCACCCGGTTGTTGTCACAAACGCTCGTTGGTGAGTTGGAAGGTTTTGCACCTCTCTGCTGTGCTGTCTGTGCTGTCTGTGCTGTGCTGTACTGTGCTGTACTGTGATGTACTGTGCTGTACTATGCTGTACTGTGCTGTGATGTGCTGTACTGTGATGTACTGTGCTGTCTGTCTGTGCTGTCTGTCTGTCTGTCTGTCTGTCTGTCTGTGCTATCTGTGCTATCTGTGCTGTCTGTGCTGTCTGTCTGTACTGTCTGTTTGTCTGTCTGTCTGTGCTATCTGTGCTATCTGTGCTATCTGTGCTGTCTGTGCTGTCTGGCTGTCTGTCTGTGCTGTCTGTCTGTGATATCTGTGCTGTCTGTGCTGTCTGTGCTATCTGTGCTGTCTGTGCTGTCTGGCTGTCTGTCTGTGCTGTCTGTCTGTGCTGTCTGTCTGTGCTGGAGTAGCGGAAGGTTCACGGGCCGATTTCAGAAAGAGAGCAATGGGCAATGGGTCAGGTAGGGGGTCCGGTCTGATGGGTCAGGTAGGGGGTCCGATCTGATGTTCTTGGCACAGGAAATGTGAAAGCAGTTTTAACGTGAATCTCGCACTTTGCCACTTTTGAACACTCTGGCTACCCTTTAAACACCTGTATAAGAACACCTGTATAAATATAATATATAATGCAGATCCTTTGGGTTTGCTCTGGGGTTTGAAGAATGCTTCCTTTGGTTGTATGGGCCTTTTAAGCTTTGCAGATGAAACAAAATCGGAAAACAAGGGGTATATGCCTAAATTTGTAACTTTTACATGAACCTAACTTTGTATCCAAACACATTTATTATGCCTTACGAGGCAACTTGTATGACACAGCAGCTCACATTATTGCGCTCCTTTGTAATGACCCCCACCCGCTGCCAAATAGAGCGGGCACAGCGCCGTGGTCTGCCCTGCCACATATTATAACTGCTGCGGCTGTGACGACCCGACCATCATGTGGCGACCTGGCAGCCAGGCAGCAGTAATTGTTATCGATTCACCACGCCAAGTCACGGGCCCGAACTAGGTGCCACTGATGGTGCGATGGCGCGAACTGAGGGGCCGGGGGAGAAGGGAACGGGGGAACCGGGGAACCGGGGAACCGGGGAACCGGGGAACCGGGGAACCGGGGAACTGGGGAACCGGGGAACCGGGGAAGTGGGGGAACGGGGAGCAGGGGAATTGGGGGAAATGGGGAAGGGGGACGGCGGAACTGGGGAACGGGGTAAACGATTAAACGGGGACGGGGGGACGGGGGACGGGGGACGGAGGGACGGGGGACGGGGAACGATGGAACGGGGGAATGGGGGAACTGTGAACGGGTGAACGGGTGAACCGGGGAACCGGGGAAGTGGGGGAACGGGGGATCAGGGGAATGGGGGGGGGGGGGTAAATGGGGAAGGGGGAACGGCGGAACTGGGTAACGGGGTAAACGATTAAACGGGGGACGGGGGGACGGGAGACGGGGGACGGGGGGACGGGGAGACGGGGGACGGGGAACGAGGGAACGGGGGAACGGGGGGAATGGGGGAACATGTGAACGGGTGAACGGGGAAACGGGGGAACCGGGGAACCGGGGGAACATGGAAACTGAGGAACGGGGGAAAGGGGGACGGGGGGCGGAGTGAACGGGGGTAACGGAGTGAACGGGGGGAACTGAGGGAAACGGGAGGAATATGGTACACGGGGGAACGGGGGGAAATTGGGGAAACTGGGGAGACGGGGAAAACGGGGGGACGGGGGAAACGGGAGGGGCAGGGGACTGGGGGAAGGGGGATGGGTGCGGCGGGGAGGGGGGGACGGGGGACAAGATGGGGACGGGGGAACGGTGGGAACTGGGGAACGGGGAAACTGGGGAACATGGGAACGGGGTAACGGGGGAACGGGGGAACGGGGGAACTGGGGAACGGTGGAACGGTGTAACGGGGGAACGGGGGAACGGGGGAACGGGGGAACGGGGGACTGGGGACCGAGTACCGGGCACCGGGGATCGGAAAACTAGAGCGCTATCGTACATGTCTGCAGCATAGACGTACAATAGAGGTCCATAGGCCTATTTGTTCCCGTTACATACGGGATATTTAATGTAGCAAAGGGAGCATCGAGAACGAGAAGGTCTGGAATCTGTAAAGAAATCTGGGAAAGAGGGTGGTTTGGTGCACACGCACGCACGCGCACCCACCCACCCACCCACCCACCCACACACCCCCACACCCCCACACCCCCACACCCCCACACCCACACAGCCACACAGCCACACAGCCACACAGCCACACAGCCACACAGCCACACAGCCACACAGCCACACAGCCACACAGCCACACAGCCACACAGCCACACAGCCACACAGCCACACAGCCACACAGCCACACAGCCACACAGCCACACAGCCACACAGCCACACAGCCACACAGCCACACAGCCACACAGCCACACAGCCACACAGCCACACAGCCACACAGCCACACAGCCACACAGCCACACAGCCACACAGCCACACAGCCACACAGCCACACAGCCACACAGCCACACAGCCACACAGCCACACAGCCACACAGCCACACAGCCACACAGCCACACAGCCACACAGCCACACAGCCACACAGCCACACTACCCACCCCGTCACTAGCCGGAGGGGCGGGGGCGCCGTCACGGGCGGAGAGGGCCAGTTACTAGTCGGAGCGGCGCCGTCACTCGCCGGAGGGGCGCCGTCACTATCCGGAGGGGCACCGTCACTATCCGGAGGGGCGCCGTCACTGGCCGGAGGGGCGCCGTCACTGGTCGGAGGGGCGCCGTCACTGGTCGAAGGGGCGCCGTCACTGGCTGGAGGGGCGCCGTCACGGGCCGGAGGGGCGCCAGCTTTGCATGGGCGCCTCGGGTCCAAAGGACCAGGTCATGCCCTGAATGACCGTATACTCTGTACGCCACTGGTGCCTGTCCTGTTGGCGGTGCTAATTGCAAAACAAGAAAACAATGGTCCGGGGGGCTGTCAAAAACGTTACGGACATTCCGTACTGTCCGTTTAGGTGGTTGCGCCCCTGGCAGCAGTACGGCGTATTGGTGATATTTCGACGTAGTATTTACATTTGTTTATGGCGTAACAAATATAAGCTAGCGCCGCCTAATTTCCGTTGTAGCTGTAATGTTTCCTGCACGTAAGCACGTGGTCCGGCCTGGCTGAACTGAACTGATCTCGTGCCGTGTATCGCGCGGTGCGCGTGGTCCGGCCTGGCTGAACTGAACTGATCTCGTGCCGTGTATCGCGCGGTGCGTCGCATTCGCCGCCGTGGCAACAATCGATACGGTCCGCTGGGTAGTGTGATCCAGGCACGTTCCCGTCAACGAGTTGGCAGCAAAACAGCACCACTCGCCCTGCTCTATCCAAACTTCGACACCACTGACCAACACTCAGACAACGCAAGCTTATTGATGGCTCAAATTTGTGTTTTTGTTGCTAAGTTTTTAGATGGCAAAATCTCGCTGGATAGATGGCGAACACTTACAAATTTATACGTTTATACGTACGTATTTAGATACGTAAGCTTGGCATGAAACATTTCAACTTGAACTTGCCCTGCAATATTTACAGCTTCCTGCATTCCATGACAGATCGACCAAGCCATAGCACCCTACATATCAGATTTCGATAAAACCACGTGTCGGGGGTTATCTGGACTGTAGATTCACGCCGTGAAGTTTTCAGACGGTCGAATGGTTTTCGAGTTTCAGCCTCGGGCAGCATTGTAATATTATGCAAAACTATAACTTTCAGAGGGCAATATCTCCCACCCAAATCATGCGAGTCATATGAACCTATCAGATCCATCAGACTAACTATAACTTTCAGAGGGCAATATCTCCCACCCAAATCATGCGAGTCATATGAACCTATCAGATCCATCAGACTAACTATAACTTTCAGAGGGCAATATCTCCCACCCAAATCATGCGAGTCATATAAACCTATCAGATCCATCAGACTAACTATAACTTTCAGAGGGCAATATCTCCCACCCAAATCATGCGAGTCATGTGAACCTATCAGATCCATCAGACTAACTATAACTTTCAGAGGGCAATATCTCCCACCCAAATCATGCGAGTCATGTAAACCTATCAGATCCATCAGACTAACTATAACTTTCAGAGGGCAATATCTCCCACCCAAATCATGCGAGTCATAGAAACCTATCAGATCCATCAGACTAACTATAACTTTCAGAGGGCAATATCTCCCACCCAAATCATGCGAGTCATATAAACCTATCAGATCCATCAGACTAACTATAACTTTCAGAGGGCAATATCTCCCACCCAAATCATGCGAGTCATATAAACCTATCAGATCCATCAGACTAACTATAACTTTCAGAGGGCAATATCTCCCACCCAAATCATGCGAGTCATATGAACCTATCAGATCCATCAGACTAACTATAACTTTCAGAGGGCAATATCTCCCACCCAAATCATGCGAGTCATATGAACCTATCAGATCCATCAGACTAACTATAACTTTCAGAGGGCAATATCTCCCACCCAAATCATGCGAGTCATATAAACCTATCAGATCCATCAGACTAACTATAACTTTCAGAGGGCAATATCTCCCACCCAAATCATGCGAGTCATATGAACCTATCAGATCCATCAGACTAACTATAACTTTCAGAGGGCAATATCTCCCACCCAAATCATGCGAGTCATGTGAACCTATCAGATCCATCAGACTAACTATAACTTTCAGAGGGCAATATCTCCCACCCAAATCATGCGAGTCATAGAAACCTATCAGATCCATCAGACTAACTATAACTTTCAGAGGGCAATATCTCCCACCCAAATCATGCGAGTCATATGAACCTATCAGATCCATCAGACTAACTATAACTTTCAGAGGGCAATATCTCCCACCCAAATCATGCGAGTCATAGAAACCTATCAGATCCATCAGACTAACTATAACTTTCAGAGGGCAATATCTCCCACCCAAATCATGCGAGTCATAGAAACCTATCAGATCCATCAGACTAACTATAACTTTCAGAGGGCAATATCTCCCACCCAAATCATGCGAGTCATATGAACCTATCAGATCCATCAGACTAACTATAACTTTCAGAGGGCAATATCTCCCACCCAAATCATGCGAGTCATATGAACCTATCAGATCCATCAGACTAACTATAACTTTCAGAGGGCAATATCTCCCACCCAAATCATGCGAGTCATATGAACCTATCAGATCCATCAGACTAACTATAACTTTCAGAGGGCAATATCTCCCACCCAAATCATGCGAGTCATATGAACCTATCAGATCCATCAGACTAACTATAACTTTCAGAGGGCAATATCTCCCACCCAAATCATGCGAGTCATATGAACCTATCAGATCCATCAGACTAACTATAACTTTCAGAGGGCAATATCTCCCACCCAAATCATGCGAGTCATATAAACCTATCAGATCCATCAGACTAACTATAACTTTCAGAGGGCAATATCTCCCACCCAAATCATGCGAGTCATGTAAACCTATCAGATCCATCAGACTAACTATAACTTTCAGAGGGCAATATCTCCCACCCAAATCATGCGAGTCATATAAACCTATCAGATCCATCAGACTAACTATAACTTTCAGAGGGCAATATCTCCCACCCAAATCATGCGAGTCATGTGAACCTATCAGATCCATCAGAATCGTCAGAAACAATATATTAATAGGATATAACCATTTTTTGACAATTCTAAAATTTTGGATTTTTTGCATTTGATCTCAGGTCAGATTACGTGATTTTATAATGTGGACATTTATAATTCGGTACTTTTTCCATGCCAGAATCGACTGTGATACATGAGCTTACGATGGTAAAAAATTGGAGATATGTTTTTCCTCTAAAAAAAATATTTATATTTTTGTATTTGGAAAAAGAATTGTCACCAGCACGTATTTGCTAATATATTTGCACGTAATTGTGCTAAAGAGCTTAACTCAACATCATTATATTTGCCTCGTTGAGTTGCATTCAATGATGCATAACATGTCCCTGCAGGTCGCCCCATGACCTCAAGGTCACGTGACATGAGGTTGATTTCCCAAATGACCTGGCTTAATTATGCAATAGATGATTTGTTGAAAATTTCCTTTTTATTTGTCAAATTTGACAAGAAAAAAATATCTAGAAGGCACCTTTATCTACTCGATCTGCAAATAAGGATGCGAAAATGTGGTGTCTTCAGGATCCACAGACGCCTCTATCGGCGAAATATTGAATTATATCATCACGTGATCTTGATCACTGAGTGGAATAGGTTGTCACGTGGTTCGAAGGGTCTGCACCCTCCTATTCCACCTAACAAAAATCGGGAATTTTAACCGCAAATTACTAAATCACGTGGCCTGACTTTGGGCCATATGACAAAATGTAAAAAATGTATATTCGAACAAAACAAACAAATACATTAAATTAGTTTGTGTTCAATGGCGATTCTGAAGTTGTATAGGTTTCTATAATATTAATTATTTATATGGGAGATATTGTAACCCCAAAACATAGTTATATCGAAATCTGAGATATAGGGTGTTATTTCGAGATTGTTTTGGTCGAGCTATCATGGAATGCCCCAGCTAATAGTTATACTTGTATATTAAAGATAGTCTCATTTATTTAAATCCCAATACCAATAAGTATTGTATATAGTGTTCAATTCTGCTTTCCCATTCTGCTTCTTCCGTAAACATATATTTTAATGTCCACCGCATGTTCAACGAGTTTAGAAATATTATGTTCCATGAGAGTAAAATGCAGACGTAGCAATGCTAATGTTTCATGTACAGACATTTCCAGACCGAAGTATACCTAATATATTACACACATCCACGCTGATAATGACTCGTATGTTTCGATTCATCACTATTTCCAGTCAGGAGTAGGTTCCAGTCAGGAGTAGGTTCCAGTCAGGAGCAGGAGTCAGGAGCAGGTTCCAGTCAGGAGCAGGTTCCAGTCAGGAGCAGGAGTCAGTCAGGAGCAGGTTCCAGTCAGGAGCAGGTTCCAGTCAGGAGCAGGTTCCAGTCAGGAGCAGGTTCCAGTCAGGAGCAGGTTCCAGTCAGGAGCAGGTTCCAGTCAGGAGCAGGTTCCAGTCAGGAGCAGGTTCCAGTCAGGAGCAGGTTCCAGTCAGGAGCAGGTTCCAGTCAGGAGCAGGAGTCAGGAGTAGGGTCCAGTCAGGAGCAGGTTCCAGTCAGGAGCAGGTTCCAGTCAGGAGCAGGAGTCAGGAGTAGGGTCCAGTCAGGAGCAGGTTCCAGTCAGGAACAGGTTCCAGTCAGGAGCAGGTTCCAGTCAGGAGCAGGTTCCAGTCAGGAGCAGGTTCCAGTCAGGAGCAGGGTCCAGTCAGGAGCAGGAGTCAGTCAGGAGCAGGTTCCAGTCAGGAGCATGTTCCAGTCAGGAGCAGGAGTCAGGAGCAGGTTCCAGTCAGGAGCAGGTTCCAGTCAGGAGCAGGTTCCAGTCAGGAGCAGGTTCCAGTCAGGAGCAGGTTCCAGTCAGGAGCAGGAGTCAGTCAGGAGCAGGAGTCAGTCAGGAGCAGGTTCCAGTCAGGAGCAGGTTCCAGTCAGGAGCAGGTTCCAGTCAGGAGCAGGAGTCAGTCAGGAGCAGGTTCCAGTCAGGAGCAGGTTCCAGTCAGGAGCAGGTTCCAGTCAGGAGCAGGTTCCAGTCAGGAGCAGGTTCCAGTCAGGAGCAGGACTCAGGAGTAGGGTCCAGTCAGGAGCAGGTTCCAGTCAGGAGCAGGTTCCAGTCAGGAGCAGGTTCCAGTCAGGAGCAGGTTCCAGTCAGTAGCAGGAGTCAGGAGCAGGAGTCAGTCAGGAGCAGGAGTCAGTCAGGAGCAGGAGTCAGTCAGGAGCAGGTTCCAGTCAGGAGCAGGTTCCAGTCAGGAGCAAGTTCCGGTCAGGAGCAGGTTCCAGTCAGGAGCAGGTTCCAGTCAGGAGCAAGTTCCGGTCAGGAGCAGGTTCCGGTCAGGAGCAGGTTCCAGTCAGGAGTAGGGTCCAGTCAGGAGCAGGTTCCAGTCAGGAGCAGGTTCCAGTCAGGAGCAGGTTCCAGTCAGGAGCAGGTTCCAGTCAGGAGCAGGAGTCAGGAGTAGGGTCCAGTCAGGAGCAGGTTCCAGTCAGGAGCAGGTTCCAGTCAGGAGCAGGTTCCAGTCAGGAGCAGGTTCCAGTCAGGAGCAGGAGTCAGGAGCAGGAGTCAGTCAGGAGCAGGAGTCAGTCAGGAGCAGGTTCCAGTCAGGAGCAGGTTCCAGTCGGGAGCAGGTTCCAGTCAGGAGCAGGTTCCAGTCAGGAGCAGGTTCCAGTCAGGAGCAGGTTCCAGTCAGGAGCAGGTTCCAGTCAGGAGTAGGGTCCAGTCAGGAGTAGGGTCCAGTCAGGAGCAGGTTCCAGTCAGGAGCAGGTTCCAGTCAGGAGCAGGTTCCAGTCAGGAGCAGGTTCCAGTCAGGAGCAGGTTCCAGTCAGGAGCAGGAGTCAGGAGCAGGAGTCAGTCAGGAGCAGAAGTCAGTCAGGAGCAGGAGTCAGTCAGGAGCAGGAGTCAGTCAGGAGCAGGTTCCAGTCAGGAGCAGGTTTCAGTCAGGAGCAGGAGTCAGGAGCAGGAGTCAGTAAGGAGCAGGAGTCAGTCAGGAGCAGGAGTCAGTCAGGAGCAGGTTTCATTCAGGAGCAGGTTCCAGTCAGGAGCAGGTTTCAGTCAGGAGCAGGTTCCAGTCAGCAGGTTCCAGTCAGGAGCAGGTTCCAGTCAGGAGCAGGTTCCAGTCAGGAGCAGGTTCCAGTCAGGAGCAGGGTCCAGTCAGGAGCAGGTTCCAGTCAGGAGCAGGTTTCAGTCAGGAGTAGGTTCCAGTCAGGAGTAGGTTCCAGTCAGGAGTAGGTTCCAGTCAGGAGCAGGTTTCAGTCAGGAGCAGGTTCCAGTCAGGAGCAAGTTCCGGTCAGGAGCAGGTTCCAGTCAGGAGCAGGTTCCAGTCAGGAGCAGGTTCCAGTCAGGAGCAGGTTCCAGTCCGGAGTAGGTTCCAGTCAGGAGCAGGAGTCAGGAGCAAGTTCCGGTCAGGAGCAGGTTTCAGTCAGGAGCAGGTTCCAGTCAGGAGCAGGTTCCAGTTAGGAGCAGGTTCCAGTCAGGAGCAGGAGTCAGGAGCAGGTTTCAGTCAGGAGCAGGTTCCAGTCAGGAGCAGGTTCCAGTCAGGAGCAGGAGTCAGGAGCAGGTTTCAGTCAGGAGCAGGTTCCAGTCAGGAGCAGGTTCCGGTCAGGAGCAGGTTCCAGTCAGGAGCAGGTTCCAGTCAGGAGCAGGAGTCAGGAGCAGGTTTCAGTCAGGAGCAGGTTCCAGTCAGGAGCAGGTTCCGGTCAGGAGCAGGTTCCAGTCAGGAGCAGGTTCCAGTCAGGAGCAGGAGTCAGGAGCAGGTTCCAGTCAGGATCAGGTTCCAGTCAGGAGCAGGTTCCAATCAGGAGCAGGAGTCAGGAGCAGGTTTCAGTCAGGAGCAGGTTCCAGTCAGGAGCAGGTTCCAGTCAGGAGCAGGTTCCAGTCAGGAGCAGGTTCCAGTCAGGAGCAGGTTCCGGTCAGGAGCAGGTTCCAGTCAGGAGCAGGTTCCAGTCAGGAGCAGGAGTCAGGAGCAGGTTTCAGTCAGGAGCAGGTTCCAGTCAGGAGCGGGTTCCAGTCAGGAGCAGGAGTCAGGAGCAGGTTTCAGTCAGGAGCAGGTTCCAGTCAGAAGCAGGTTCCAGTCAGGAGCAGGTTCCAGTCAGGAGCAGGTTCCAGTCAGGAGCAGGTTCCAGTCAGGAGCAGGAGTCAGGAGCAGGTTTCAGTCAGGAGCAGGTTCCAGTCAGGAGCAGGTTCCGGTCAGGAGCAGGTTCCAGTCAGGAGCAGGTTCCAGTCAGGAGCAGGTTCCAGTTAGGAGCAGGTTCCAGTCAGGAGCAGGAGTCAGGAGCAGGTTTTAGTCAGGAGCAGGTTCCAGTCAGGAGCAGGTTCCAGTCAGGAGCAGGTTCCAGTCAGGAGCAGGAGTCAGGAGCAGGTTTCAGTCAGGAGCAGGTTCCAGTCAGGAGCAGGTTCCGGTCAGGAGCAGGTTCCAGTCAGGAGCAGGTTCCAGTCAGGAGCAGGAGTCAGGAGCAGGTTTCAGTCAGGAGCAGGTTCCAGTCAGGAGCAGGTTCCGGTCAGGAGAAGTTTCCAGTCAGGAGCAGGTCCAGTCAGGAGCAGGAGTCAGGAGCAGGTTCCAGTCAGGAGCAGGTTCCAGTCAGGAGCAGGAGTCAGGAGCAGGTTTCAGTCAGGAGCAGGTTCCAGTCAGGAGCAGGTTTCAGTCAGGAGCAGGTTCCAGTCAGGAGCAGGTTCCGGTCAGGAGCAGGTTCCGGTCAGGAGCAGGTTCCAGTCAGGAGCAGGAGTCAGGAGCAGGTTTCAGTCAGGAGCAGGTTCCAGTCAGGAGCAGGTTCCGGTCAGGAGCAGGTTCCAGTCAGGAGCAGGTTCCAGTCAGGAGCAGGTTCCAGTCAGGAGCAGGTTCCAGTCAGGAGCAAGTTCCGGTCAGGAGCAGGTTCCAGTCAGGAGCAGGTTCCGGTCAGGAGCAGGTTCCAGTCAGGAGCAGGTTCCAGTCAGGAGCAGGAGTCAGTCAGGAGCAGGAGTCCGTCAGGAGCAGGAGTCAGGAGCAGGTTCCAAGTCAGGAGCAGGTTTCGGTCAGGAGCAGGTTCCAGTCAGGAGCAGGTTCCAGTCAGGAACAGGAGTCAGTCAGGAGCAGGTTCCAGTCAGGAGTAGGTTCCGGTCAGGAGCAGGTTCCAGTCAGGAGCAGGTTCCAGTCAGGAGCAGGTTCCAGTCAGGAGCAGGTTCCAGTCAGGAACAGGAGTCAGTCAGGAGCAGGTTCCAGTCAGGAGCAGGTTCCAGTCAGGAGCAAGTTCCAGTCAGGAGCAGGTTCCAGTCAGGAGCAAGTTCCGGTCAGGAGCAGGTTCCAGTCAGGAGCAGGTTCCGGTCAGGAGCAGGTTCCAGTCAGGAGCAGGTTCCAGTCAGGAGCAGGAGTCAGTCAGGAGCAGGAGTCAGTCAGGAGCAGGAGTCAGGAGCAGGTTCCAGTCAGGAGCAGGTTCCGGTCAGGAGCAGGTTCCGGTCAGGAGCAGGTTCCAGTCAGGAGCAGGTTCCGGTCAGGAGCAGGTTCCAGTCAGGAGCAGGTTCCAGTCAGGAGCAGGTTCCAGTCAGGAGCAGGAGTCAGTCAGGAGCAGGAGTCAGGAGCAGGTTCCGGTTAGGAGCAGGTTCCGGTCAGGAGCAGGTTCCGGTCAGGAGCAGGTTCCAGTCAGGAGCAGGTTCCAGTCAGGAACAGGAGTCAGTCAGGAGCAGGTTCCAGTCAGGAGCAGGTTCCAGTCAGGAGCAGGTTCCAGTCAGGAGCAGGTTCCAGTCAGGAGCAGGTTCCAGTCAGGAGCAGGTTCCAGTCGGGAACAGGAGTCAGTCAGGAGCAGGTTCCAGTCAGGAGCAGGTTCCAGTCAGGAGCAGGTTTCAGTCAGGAGCAGGTTCCAGTCAGGAGTAGGTTCCAGTCAGGAGCAGGAGTCATGAGCAGGTTCCAGTCAGGAGCAGGTTCCAGTCAGGAGCAGGTTCCAGTCAGGAGCAGGAGTCAGTCAGGAGCAGGAGTCAGGAGCAGGAGTCAGGAGCAGGTTTCAGTCAGGAGCAGGTTCCAGTCAGGAGTAGGTTCCAGTCAGGAGCAGGTTCCAGTCAGGAGCAGGTTCCAGTTAGGAGCAGGTTCCAGTTAGGAGTAGGTTCCAGCCAGGAGCAGGAGTCAGGAGCCTTCATATCAGCTCGAATATAGCACGATGGAAAATTATAACAGTCATCAGCTGACTCCTAACTAATCACTGCCTTTCTCACACAATATCATTGCAATTATTGACAATTACAGCACATAGAGTATTATAAATGATATATGCTATCTTATCACATAATTTTTCTGCTATGGTAAATTTGCATACTTTGTAACTGATTTGACGAGAAGAAAAAATTGGTTTGGATTTTTTTCACAAAACAAGTGAACCCGATTTTCTTTCCGTTCCACGGCTAGCGCGCCGGCCACCCCATTTGCCCATCCCATTTTCCCGTGTCGTAAATCGACAAACACCGCCAGTCAAAATTCTACCATGTGTTGTAAATATGTCGAGCTCGTTACGAAAGCGGCTTTTACGGCGGCTATTTCTTATCCCTGATTGCTGGCTCACAGCGAGCTCATGGGGGGCGCGAGCCACCGCTGACGTTCCGGCGCTGCGCTGCTGCCAAATGACGCCGGTGCTGCCAAATCACCAGTTACATGCCTCACTAACCTCGTGCGATTCAGCAGGCATGTTTCTTCCGGCGGGGGGATTTCTGGCGAGGCGAGGGATTTCTGCGTGGCTCGAGGATCGGAAAGTGGTAATGTACGAGCTTGTCTGACGGAAAAGTCTAAGGTGGTGTTGGTTTCGTTGTTGGCGAACAGAAATGCGTTGTATCCCTGAATGTTAGTTATCGCCACAATGGTGTTCGCCCGCGGACGCGTTTACCCGCGGTAACAGATCAGTTTCTTGCGGGGACTAGGATTCATATAAATTGTGGGCACTTCAGTGCTCTGCAGTCGGACATGGGTAGAGTTTTGTTTGTTCTGTGCTACTAATCACCTCGCTCTCTGGTTTAACATTATTTTGTGGTTAATATCTACCTAACGGCGTGAGGCATGTCTATCAGTTTATCACAAAGTACCCTTTTTGTATCTCAGAAACTACTTGCCCGAAGGAGTTGAAATTCACCATACATTTTGTTCGCGCTCGCTCGTTCATCGCCAACTTCGGCGTCTTACAACATATCAGCAGATCAGCAATGAAAACAAAACTAGAAGCGTTAATCTATCATTTTCAAGAGCATATCATCGCATGATACTCTTCTAGCGTCCCACGATGGGCAGAGGCACACAAGGGGGGGGGGGCACAAGGGCCCGTGCCCCCGCAGCGCCGCCCCTCTGAGGCGGCGCTGCGGGGGCTGAGGCCATTGTCTTGTTGTATTTGTTTTTATTTAATACAAATCCGGATTTATTTTACAAATGAAAGTGAAAGTTGTATTTTTTATACTTTCATCCGAAGGGCCCAGAGGCGCACACAAGGGGGGACACGGTCACGTGCCCCCTTACGAAATTCGGGGCCTCTATGAGGCGGCCCGGTGGGGCCCCTGTCCGGTTGTATTTTGTTTAATACAAAAATAACCAAATCCGGATGTATATCTTACATGAAAAGTGAACGTTTTCATTTGTTATTTTCATCCGAAGGGCCCCACCGCGAAAATATAGAAAGCGAAGTTATCGCGAAAATGTGTAACGGGTCGAAGCTCTAAGGAGAAAAAGATAAATATATAAAATATGACACGAAGTGTGCCTCATACCAGAGGCGCACACAACAAGGGGGACACACTAAACCACGTCCCCCCCCCCTTACGAAATGCAGGGCCCCTCTGAGGCGGCCCCGTGGGGTCCCTATGAGGCAGCCCCACGGGGGCTGGGGCCCCTGTTTGGTTGCATTTTTTTTGCAATACAAATCCGGATTTATTTTTTTTACAAATGAAAGTAAACGTTTTACATTTTATATTTGCATCCGAAAGGCCCAGAGGCGCACACAAGGGGGACACGGGCCTGTGCCCCCTTACGAAATTCGAGACCCCTATGAGGCACCTGTCCGGTTGTATATATGTCCTGTGGGGCCCTGTCCGGTTGTATTTGATTAATAACAAAATCACAAAATTCCGGATGTATTTTTTACAAATGAAAAGCGAAAGTTTGCATCTGGTGTTTTCATCCGAAGGGGCCCACCACGAAAATATAGAAAGCAAAAGTTATCGCAAAAATGTGTAACGGGTCGAAGTTCTAAGGATAAAAATATAAATATATAAAATAAGACGCGAACTGTGCCTCATGCCAGAGGCGCACACAAGTGGGACACACTAGCCCTGGCCCACTGGGGCCTGGGCGCCAAATGACCACAGCAGTCGGTGCGCCATAAGCCACAATCATCATGACATGCTAGCAGCTTGTCTGTTCTCTCTTTTGTCAATTTCATCTTATTATTTCTGTTAAGAACCTGCAATTTCGGACAAAACATTGCCAATGTTTTCTTTTGCCAATTGCAACTTAGCATTTATGTTAAGGAACTTTAATTTCTGGCAAAACATACCTTAAAGTAATTGCTCTGTTTGTCAGGTGTTATAAAATGTAGTATTGTGTCACTATTGATCTGATTGTTTTTCATGATCAACAACAGTTGTCATCCAATTTGTTTCATTGTTTCACGTATATAGTATACAGGTAAATATCCTAGGATAATGATTGCAATTTGTGTGAAAATAAGATATGCTTAATCTGACATTTGACCGGGCCTGGTCCGAGCCTGAGCTTGGTGTTCATGGGCCTGGGCCGGGCCGGGCTGGGGGTGGGTGGGCCCGTGGCGAACACTGACACTAGAACAGAACCGAAAGAACCGAGCCAGCTTACGGTAATATGAGCCGATTGGTCACGACTTAACAAGAACACTATAAAAGTACTTTAGGGAAACAGTTATGCGGTACCCGATATTTGACCTTGCGAGCACTCTTTAACCTCCTGAGGTCAAGCGATTGACCTTAGCGAGAAATGCTTTTAGGTTTCTAATACACACAAAGACACCAACAGTTCTTGTAAGTTTGAACACAATCGGCCGGTAAATAACGAATACGTATTTGGACAGCTCGTTAAATGAATATTAGCGCATTTCCAGGTGACCTGAGGTCAAATAGTGACCTGGAGGGGTCAATTCTTGCCTTTTCGACATTCGGTGTGTCAAAGGGAAGGCGGTGGTGGTAGAATTGTTTTACTAAGTGATTTGGAGATAAAAAATGGGAAAACATTATGCATCATTTTCCCGTAGGCCATAATGGTAACTTATGTTGTGATCTCAGGTCAAACGGTGATCTTGAGGGGTCACGTATTGCGTGTTTCACGATTGGGGTGTTAAAAGGAAGGCACTGGCAGTGAAATAGTTTCTCTGAGTCATTTTGGCAAGACGTTATGCAGTGCCCCGTTATTCTTCCATGGGTCATAATGGTAACTTATGATGTGACCTGGGGTCAAACAATGACCTTGCAAATATTAAGTAATTGGGCTGATTCTCCTAAGTCGTTTAGGGACAAATTTACATGGGATCCCGTCAATGTATAATAAGCTGCAATAAAAAAATGTGGACGACCTGTGGTCAAACGGTGACATTTTCGGATACAATATGTCGTTGTTCACCATCTATGTGCTATGCGAAAATTATGGTACTGGGATGAATTATGGGGAAATTATGGCACTGGAATGGTGAACCGGTGACAAGGGGAAAATGTTGGGAACCCCTTATACTTTGATATAAGGGGTTCCCAATGGTTTAATACTTTAATTAGCGAGTCAAGGGTGGTATAAAACTCTTCAAGTGTCGCCCACCTAACCTGGTATGGGAAAATTCGGCCCCCCGGTACCACGGCATGCACTGCCGGATCCAGCCTCCCACCGTGGGGAGCATTTTTTTGTGACAAAAAGGTACCCCATTTTTTCCCGCGGATTTGGGCCGGTTGCCTTATTTTGGTATTCGAGCTTAAAAAAATCACTTTTCAGGTTCACAAAAAAATGATTTTGTGGATTACATTTTTTTTGGGGGGGGGGTCAAAAACACCAAATTTGGAAAATCCGAGATATCTATTTTGAAGAAAATGTAATTTACTTTCTTTTGACATTTTTTTATTTGCAATTTGCTTTAAAACTATTTTCTACGATTGTTCAAACATTTATCGTTTTTCCACCAAAAATTGCATGACATGGCGTCATTTAAAAGCTGATAGAGGGCACTATCCACACTGGCTGGGGCCCCTTTATACATATTTACATACATATACATGCCTTTAACAGACTAAGCAAGTGCTGTTATTTATTCGTGTTACGATTTTTTCCGGTTCGTGGGCGTTCTTCTATGCGACGTAAGGCATCTTGCGGGAGCCTGACACCATCCAAAACACTGGGACCCTCGCTCGGTCGCCTGGCCTCCAGGGGGGGGGCATGGCCCCCTTGCCCCCCCCCCCCCCCCCCCCTGCCTACGTGCTTACCTATTGGTGCCATTCTTGCGTAGCATTGCAAAATATAACTGATTTTGAGTTGATAGTTAATTAAGGACTTATTCAAAGTTTTGTTTTAGTTGGAATTTTCTTGTTAATCATTGCTAAAGGTATTGTATAACTGTATTTCATAGACGTTGACATATCAGAAACTTATGACGTAATAATATGATATCCAATACCTATGCATTTCCCTCGAACTGAAATGTCACAGCCTCAAAAATGCCGCACTTGATGAAAACAATGGAAGGACTTGAACAATGGAAGGACTCAAATGGAACAATGGAAGGATGGAAGTCTGTGACTTTAATGAAGCACAAGCAACTTGAAGCAACTTGCTTTTTATTTTTTCCCAACTTACAACTTCGAATTAGGGAATTATTTTATTTAGTTCTTAAATGTGAATTACATCATTTTTGTATACCAAAGAAATTGTTGCTAAAGAAATCAAAAGGTGAATATTTCCCTTTAATTGGTTCTAGAAATATAATGGAAATAAGGTAAATATTTTACAAGGAAAACATTAGAAGTAACAATAAGAGTTATTCATGTATTTTTTCCTGAAACAATTTATTAGCCATCTAGATAAACACTGGACCATGATGGCGGCACTATACTCTCACGCTGACGCTGACGCTGACGCTGTTGCAGTCCTGAATATTGTATCAATATTTTTTCTCTCTTTTTTTGCAGAAGATCTCTGGAAACCGTCACCCATGTTGAGGATAGGAGCCGCATCTTCATCGAGGTGACCAGACGCCAAACCACCTACATCAGCGCCGCATTGTGCCACATCTGTGCGATTTGTCAATAAAGCTGAAATCGATAAAGCCGTTTTGCCGTTGGCGAAGAATTGTGGTCCCCATGCGATGGCTGCTCGGCAGATTGAGATATGGTGGCAAGATTTGAGTTCAGGCAGCTAAACTCCGGATCATTGGGAAGGTGTGTCAGTGTCTCGGTCAGGCAGAAACTCAACCAATTCCAAAACTGAAGACACGAGAGGTTTTCACCATCACTGTATTCATCGGCACATCCACAAATCATCCGCCTTTAAAGAGAATAGGTCACCATGAAAGTTGTCTTGAAATTTGGCTATACGGGGTATTTCGAGCTGAAAAAAACGAATATTGTATTTGTTTGGACGATATGCATGACGTCATAATTGTCATGAAGTTTGTATTTGTTTGTAATAAATAAAAAAGGCAAAAAAAACCTAAAAAAGGCAAAAAAGGCAAAAAAAACATAAAAAAGGCAAAAAAGGCAAAAAAGCAATAAAAAGGCACGTATAATACACATCCCACATGAGCTAAAGTGAGATTGTTGGCAAAGGTTTTAACCTTTGCCAACAATCTTACTCAACCATGATCTTAAAATTTAAGATCATGGTCAGGTCACAAATGTCACTATGCGCAAAATATCTACGAAAGTCATGCAGCATATGTTTTGTGGGTTATTTTACACGTATAATGCGATAGTGATAGTCATTTTACAATTTTACCTCTTAAGTGAAGTTAGTGTCAAGCTCAGGTCAAGGTCGGGTCACAAGGTCAAAATTTGAAATTGATAAATATAAATAAAAAGGCACGTTTCTAGACCAGTTGTCACAGAAATACAGTGCTGACATTGATTTGTCTGTATCTGGTCAATAAAAACTAAAAAACGCAATTAAAAAATATTACGTTATGAGTTATCATACTTAAGGAGCCATAAATCAGTCAAAAATAAAGATATTGCTTTACAATTTGGTTGGGGTATTGTCCACATGTGGTTCTGAAACATATATTCCGTTTTTTTTTAATAGGGGGTGAAAAAAAAACATTTTCAAAAATTCGAGATCGACATTTTGTAGCTCTTGCCATTTGCTATATTTTGATTGCATTTTGCTCAACAAATGGCATTTGTACGGTTTGTTAAAAATGTATACCATATATCACTATCATAGCATACCCCATTGCCCCATTTTCGAATTTTGCGCCACTTTCGCAATCCATGCCTACTGAAAATGCGTGTCTATGTTACCGAAATATATTGCTTTCTATTTCTTTCTTTTTGGGGGGGTGGGGGTATATCTGGATAATTTAGCCAAATATTTTTACAAAACAATTCCGAAAAGTGGTGCGGCCCTAGCTTCCCGGTCCCATTGTTCCTACGTTGTGACATTTTCGCTCAGGTAAATATTGGGGTCACCAGAGGTCATCAAAGGTCACCGATTGTCTACCGGCACCGAGTGACTGGTTCACTATCTGCGATTGGCTCATTGGCTCACTGGCTGGTCCAACTCCATTCATCTGCCACCTATGGGCGAACTACGACACTTGAGGTTTACGACAATACGATTCGAACGCAGAGGACACTTCTTCCAATCGAGGATAAAGTACGACAGCAAATCTACCGCCACATACCAGTGTTGTCGTCTGCTACTCGTCTGCGGCGACATTGAAGTAAATCCCGGCCCAGCTACCACAACTGGCTCCTCCAACAGACGTCAACCTTACACTACTCAACCGAATAATGTGAGAATTGTGTATCAAAATGCTCGCAGTCTGCGGAACAAGCTGGGCGTGCTGCGAGCGCACTCGCCCGAGCTGGAGCGGTGCGACGTTATTGCGATCAGCGAAACGTGGCTATCACGAGACATAGCGGACGCCGAATTGCAGGTCGGACTGAAAAAACACTCCTGGTTCCGACGGGACAGACCCACCCATGGAGGAGGGGTCGTCTGCGCTGTCCGTTCGTGTTTATCGCCGGTTCGCAGATATGACCTGGAGCCGGACGACACGGAACTATTGCTGGTGGAGGTCAACACCACACCTAAACTCATGTTGGGTGTATGCTACTGCCCTCCAGCTAACGACGGAGCACTGAGACGGACGATGGAGGGGCTGCAAGCTGTCCAGCGCTACCCGGATCGTTGCCTTGTGGTGACGGGCGATTTTAACACCCCGGACGTTCGCTGGATCCAGACAAACCTCGGTTGGGCGACGCCGACCATCTCACGTCCATCGCGGCGCTCGCTGAACTTTGTTGACTCCTGTGATCTGTCAGATTTTAAACAGTATGTTTGTCTTCCAACTCGGGGCGCAAACACACTCGATCTCGTATTGTCTAACCGAAACTGTGTAACTGACATCGATGTACGAGATGGTATTTTTGAATCTGACCACAAACAAGTAGAATGTGTGTAAATATGTACGATCTGCTGTAACTCTAACCTCAAGGCATTCCGCTTTTAACTACAAACAGGCTGACTTTGAGAGACTGCGAACGTCATTAGAGCTACTGCCGTGGAATATTCTGGATGATATGCACGTAGACACAGCTGTGGATACATTTTACGAACTTTTATATGCAGTCATCCGCGATTGTATACCTGTTGTTCAGATCAAAAGGAATTATCCACCCTGGTTCGATCGTGATTTGCGGAATTTGTTGCGGGAGAAGGAGACGGCTTTCAAAAGAATGAAACGTAACCGGAGTGAGGAAATCGAGGAGGTATTCCGAGACAAGAGAAGAGACTTTAAGAACTTAGCAAACAAAAAATACAGTGACTACCTGATTGGGCTTACCGACGATTTCAAAACTAATCCGAAACGGTTTTGGTCCTTTTTGAAAACTGCAAAGAGTGGAAATCGGGGTTAGCCAGCACTGATGGTAGTGGCGTAGAAATCACAGAAGATAGAGATAAGGCTATCGCTCTCAATAGGGCCTTCGCAGCGAAATTTACCGATGATGCTGTAACCGTGTTGCCCGACTGTCCGTCTTATGATTTATCGCCGCTGGTCCAAATCGAATGTAACGCAGATCTCGTTAAGGCTATTCTGGAAAGTATTCCTGTAAACAAAGCGTGCGGTCCGGATGGGATCAGTGCCCGTATCATACGTGAGTGTAGCGACGCATTATCTGTTCCTTTAGCGAAGATCTGTGAGCTGTCGGTAAGCCAAGGTATATTTCCGGAACTCTGGAAAAGGGCTAACATCGTGCCTATATTCAAGAAGGGTAGTGTCAAAGATCCAAGTAGCTACCGTTCCGTGTCACTGATTCCATTGTTCGGAAAGGTCCTCGAGAAGGTTGCATATACTAACTTATTGCGCCATGTGAGACCTGTCATTTCGCCTGAGCAACATGGATTCGTCCCAGGCAGATCGTGTGCAACTAACCTATCGTCACTGCTGAGCACTGCATGGGAAGCTATCGGAGAGCATTCTCAAACAGATTGTATTTATACAGATTTTTCAGCCGCGTTCCAAAGCGTCGATCATTCTCTTTTGATTCACAAGCTGAAGGATTCTTACCATGTATCAGGTTCGGCTCTAAATTGGTTCACATCATATCTCATTAGCAGAAAACAACGCGTTGTGGTAAACGGCAAGTGCTCAGAGTGGTGCCGGGTTACGTCGGGCACACCGGAAGGGGGCGTGATCTCCGCTTTGTGCTTCGCCCTGTATATAAACCACCTGCCAGTTGGGATGTCCTCTCGGGGCTCCTTTATGCAGATGACGCCAAACTGTATAGGAACATAACTTGCCAAAATGATACCAAAAGCTTGCAAGAAGATCTTGGACGTCTCCACCAGTGGTCAAAAACATGGAAACTCAAGTTAAACCCATCCAAATGCAAGTAATTTCGAATGACCCTAAAGACAAAACCACTGGTTACAAATTACTCAATCGGAGACACAATTCTGGAACATGTTGACAAAATTCGGGATTTAGGTATTATTTTGGATACAAAATTGACATTTGGGCCTCACGTCGATCAGACAGTCACTAAAGCGAACCGCGCCCTAGGTGTTCTGATAAGGTCATATCAGAGAGCTACCCCGGGAGGACATCTCAACTTGACATCTGTCCTGGCGTCATACTACGCTTATGTACGCTCCAACCTGGAGTACTGCAGTGTGATATGGAATGGAGCTGCTGCAATGCACACTGACAGAGTTAACCGGATTGAGCACAAATTTCTAATTTGGCTCAACGCTCACTGTCGCTGTCATTCATCATCACTGTCATATGCTGATTTGCTGAGACATTTTAAACTCACATCCGCGAGAAGGGCACAGCACGATGTTATGTTCGTCCGTAACGTTTTTAAGGGTAGAATCTCGTCAGCGTTTTTATTGCAGTCATTCTCATTGAGCGTACCTTGTCGTACAACCAGGCAGCAAAGTAGTGCATTGTTGAATGTGCCATTCGCGAGGGTGAACACTGTAAAGAATGGACTTTTCGTGAGGCTGCCTAGGCAAATTAATCGATTCTTAGAGAGCTTCCCTACAGCGGACATGTTCAGCGACAGTTTTACTCATTTCGCAGTAAGGTGAAGCTGTTTGCTGCAGCATATAGTTAGATAGTTGGATATACATCAACTGATGTGACCATTGCTAGTCCCAGGCAGTTTTTGTCATTTTTAGCGTATTTTGTATCATCACTCGTTTAGCGTTTATTTTTAGGATTTAGGCAGCGTTTCGTATTTTTCGTATATTCACATGATTTTATCATATGTATGTATGTTAAGCAGGTGAATGTCAATGTGTAATATCGTGTTTTTGTTTTAAATATTGACTTCGTCCATCAATGGGTCATCCCGTCGGCGATCTTGATAAATAAATAAAAATAAAAATAAAGGTCAAATTTTCCAAGTTTAGGAATTCGCTCCAGAAACACCCCAAATATCTCGGGAACTATGATAGCTTGGAACAAACTGAGAAATGCAATCGCAAGCTCTTGAAAAATGTTATCGCTAAGGTGTCCTCAAATTGTATATAAGGTGAATAGTTTGGGCTCCTGAGGTAATCAAATGTCATGTTGGCATTTTCTTCCCAGAAGTTGTTCGTGCATAACTGTTTACCTAATACAGATAGGGCAATAATTGTAACGTCATTGTGTTTGCCTCGTCAAGACGATGTGAACCATACTTATAGTGACCAGATTGGCTCAAGTTCAAAATATTACCTCAGGTCAAGGTCATTTGGTGACCCAGATTGGTCATGTTGCATATGGGGAGACGCATCTCGACGAGATAAACATCAGTCATACGTCTCTAGTTAGCACGTCTCTAGCTCTCCCGTTTGTTCCTTGCATTTCCTAAAATTTCACGAGGCACATCCACACGCTCCCCTCCCCAGCACGGCGCGGGTTAGGCCTAATACACTTCGCTTGGATCCAAGTAAAATAAAACGCGCGTGCGTTAGCGTTGTCAGCGCCAGGAGGAGGTTTATACAGTTTATAGTTTATACAGTTCAGTAAAATTACGGTCTGACCTTTTATGTTACTGGTCTGGTGACTAACACGAGAGTAGTTTGCTTGGCTCCTTCGCGTATTTCGCAACATCTCGTAAACTACCGCCAATATCGTCCCCAAACTTCCAGTACCCGCTTTCACATCAAGCACCGCACACTTAACGGCTAAACGTTTTAGCGATGACAAGGGAAAAATGTCAATGCATTTTCGCGCGTACTCCTATTCCGAACTCCAGACGAAAAACGTTAACATTTCATTCCAACTGGCCATTTGTGCGTTCAAGTTAGGGATGGGACAATAATACGTGTTTTTCTTCTGCTGGGCAATAAGTTCCATGAAGAGAGGTAATTTGTCACGATTCGTCACAAATAGTCCATCTGAAGATAATTATAATATACACATTTCAGGTATCGATATCTCTAATTCTGCAACTTCAAATGGTTCCGCAAACTTGTACGGACAGTCCGTACAAGATTTTGGAGGTTCGCCAACTTGTACGGACACTGTCCGTACTGTCCGTAGTGGTGGCGACGCCCATGGTACATATTGTTGTGAATTGTGATGCTGGGACGCTGGGTCCCCCATTTAAAGGGAATATAGTTCACCTTTTGCATGGGGTTTTAACTGAGATAGCAGATTTGTAGAGCAGATCGAAAAATGGTTTGTGTGAACAAATTATCTCCCTACGTTAAGTAATTTCGACACAGGACTAGTGGGCCCCTTTAAGAAGAAGTTTCATTTCCCCGAGACTTGTTTCGGGTGCTCACAACGCTTGTTTACGTTACACGCAGGTTGCGTATATATGCCTAAAGTCCGTCGCTATTGTGTGCAATAGTTTCCATATCCAAGCTACCATATGCATGACGTCATAATTGTCATGAAGTTTTTATGGCCATGAAGGAGAAAAGAGAAACATGCCCATTTTTCGGCAGATATTGTTGTGAATTGTGATGCGTAAAATGACTATCACTATCGCATTATACGTGTAAAATAACCCACAAAACATATGCTGCATGACTTTCGTAGATATTTTGCGCATAGTGACATTTGTGACCTGACCATGATCTTAAATTTTAAGATCATGGTTGAGTGAGATTGTTGGCAAAGGTTAAAACTTTTGCCAACAATCTCACTTTAGCTCATGTGGGATGTGTATTATACCTTTGAGAGCACTTTGGATGATCATGGTCGCAATCAAAGGCTTTGGATGGAAAGTATGGTCCATACACTCAAATACTTCGATTTTGACCTTTGACCTGACCGTGACCTAACATGTGACCTCAATTTGAAACTTTTCAGTATGCGTTAAATTCGTCTCATTGAGAGCTTTCGAGTACCGCCTTGCACGTCTCGTTGCGAGCATTGGTTCGGAAGATAACCAGGGGCGAAACACGCCCCACCCCCAGCCAATGGAAGGTGGATGGAGACCCCAGCCAATGCCGGGTTAAACCCCGTATTGACACCCCTGCAAAAAATCACGTCCTACCTAAGCCCCCCCCCCCCCCCCGCTCGAAAGGTTTGATGTCATGGTGTGTCCGTACAAGTTTTGAAGCCGTGGCGACGCCACTGGTATGTACTCAACACTAACAAAATTAGCTACACACATAGATACTAAAACACAGGTTCCAGCATTTACGTCCATCTTCTCAATAGCTCCACTGTATGATGATGATGATTGGGGGTTTGGGCGATATAGCTTCACTGTAGTTGACCATGGAGTACTACACTAATTACAAGCGAACTCTTGCCTCGTTCTTCTGGAAATATAAACTCACAATCAACCACACATGTAGCTCTGAGTATTTTTACGATGCCAGTATTTCAGCGATAGGTTATCTACCACTTAACACTTAAAAAAATCAGATAGAAACTCGCTCCGTTCTGCCAATTTCATAACGGTTGTTTGTTGTTGTTGTTGTTGGATTAGGGCGACAACGGTTGTTTGCGTTACAAGCAGCCTGCGTATATATTCCTCAAGTCCGCCATTATTGTGTGCAATAGCTTCCATATCTAACAGTGGCGGTTCTTCCATTGAGGCAGATGAGGCTGTGTCTTACCTAAATTAGCCAAACATATAAAGTATAATCTTATTTTTTCCTAAATATTTAATAATTTTAGTAACGTATATTATAAGGAACAAAATATTTCTAGACAAAACAATTTTCCAAACAGTTAAAACGCGTCTCATGTTCATGTCATTTCTAGATGTTTGCTGGTATCGATAGGCGCAAATCAGCCTAGCGATTTGAATTTAGCATTGTGAGAAGCTGGGCTGCGAGGAACTTCCTCACAGCCCAAACGCGTGTTTCGCCCTGATCTTTGGCGGTTTTCGCCGGGCGCTTCCGGTCGGGAGAAATTCGATGCGGCGTCAGCCGTCAACGCGGCTGCAAAGGACCTTTGTGACGGCCGCCATGAATGTTTCGGGATATTTTGAATGCGCGATCTTTTGCTAATGGTTTGATATCTTTGTTAATCTCCTTTTAATGGTAAATATCATTAACTTATGTAATAGTTACATATTGCTGCAAGGAGATCGGCGGGCCGTCCAGACTTAGATTACAAACAGGACATAATATTTCGATGCATTTTTCTTAGCCGTGTAACGTGTTGTTCGCATACACCTAATGAGCATGTATAGACTCCGAGTCCTATTGTTAACATGCAGTCGCACAGTTTTTGTCAACCGGCAGAATGAAGAGTCAAATCGAAAGCCTTAGGTACGTGCCGCACACTCTGCATGATATTTTTTGCCTATTTTCAAATAAATTCCAAGCTGATGACAGCGTATAAGCAGGCTGTATTTAGCGGTGAAGTATTAACCGTGGTGATCTACATATATTTACCAAACTACTAAAAAAAATCACGAAACAGTACCCCTCCCCCCCCCCCATCCCGACTGCCTCACCTACGTTTGACCCCTGGCGCCGCCACTGATATCCAAGCTACCCTACCATATGCATGACGTCATACATTGTCATGAAGTTTGTTTAAGACCATGAAGGAAAAAAGAGAAACATGTTCATTTATCGACGAATATCCATCTATCGTCCAAACAAATGTCATATTCGTTTTTACAGCTACAAATACCCTGTATAGTTAAATTTCAAGACATCTTTCAAGGTGACCTATTCCCTTTAAGATAAGAAACGCTTGCAATTCAAACTGTGATCGATATATATATATATATATATGTATATATATATATATATATATATATATATATATATATATATATATATATATATATATATATATATATATATATATGTGTGTGTGTGTGTACCATAATGGGAAATCCATACGAAGCTCGCTGCCCTGCTCCGTTGTTTGCTCTGTCATTGAATGAGAGGCGTCCATCTTCCCACGTCGCATTATCCCAAACCAGCACTGAACCCTCGGCAGTTTGCATCGAAGCCTAATGTCACTCGTCTGCATCTGCATTGTAGATTCGACGCTCTCGACCAGGAGCAGGGTTCAACGCCGACACGGCGGCGCATCCACCCTCTCAAACGCTCCAGCGACCCTGAATACCACGCCGAATAACGCCGGAAAATTCCTACCCGCCCTATCGACCGAAGTGTCAGCCTGCCAGCCAACTCGCGCCGTGCGGCCGAGAAAGAAATATGCCCGGGAGATTCTGCTTGGGGTTGCGTGCTGGCGTCCGTAGGTGCGGACGGTGGGGCGCGTCACACCAATCTCGACCAATCAGCGAAGCCCTTACGTCACACCAATCACGACCAATCAGCGAGGCGGTGACGAGACAGTCCGCTGCTGCATTGCAATTAGACGAGCTAGATTAACTTTGGTTGATATTGGTTTCTTTTTACCATAGGAATGTGAAGAGGGAAGGGAATGTGTACGTGCCAAAATAGCTGTTGCTATGCATTGACATGCATTAATGCATTGATTTCTATTGCATTGCATTACATGTAAGTTTTATTAAATTAGTTTTGTTTATTTAGCTTACTTAGAAAATAACTTCTATAAGTTTCCACTAACCATACCTAGAATGGATAGTACAATATTTAAGCTGGGCCGGAACAGGGGACACGGCCGACGGCGATTCCGTATTAGCCATTCATAGGCTCCATGGCAAGACACGCATCTACAAGAACAAGAAGCTTCCTGAAAGAAAACAAACAGCCAATCCTGAAACCATTTCGAGGCAAAACCGAAGTATACATGGAAATTATTCCACTATAAGTTAGCGACACGTCCACTGGCGGATCCCGGGGGAGGGGACGTCAGGGGAAAATGCCGCCCCCTCCCCCAGGAATCTGAGGGGGCATTCAATACAAGTATGCCCCCCGCGCGTTCCCTGCACTGAACGTGAAAAACAATGATCTTAGGAGAAAACTTCATGAAAACGGAACTTTTTATCGAGTGATTTAATTTGAAGTTTGTACGTATCCCTTTCTTTCAATGATAGACAAAACAGCCCACCTGATGCAATTCAAGCAGCCCCGGTGACAATAAACCCGCGCCCCGCTGGGGGGGGGGGGCAGAATTTTCCCCGCATCCCGGATTTGCTAAATAACTTGAAAACTATGATAGATATCAACGTGACACAGTACCTTATGCTGCATCAATTATATGTCTTCTCACCAAATTTCAATGAAATGACGTTGTAATGACGTCATGTCATGCCATTTTTGGGGAAAAATGATAAATGTTGGAAAAATCGTCCAAAATAGTTTTGAAGCAAATTGCAAATACAAAACGTCAAAAGAAAAAAAATGGCATTCTCTTCAAAATGGTTATTTGGGATTCTCGGAATTTTGGTCTTTTCACCCAAAAAAATCAAAAACGTTTTTTTTTTCAGGAAAAAAATCCACAAAATCATTTTTTTGTGAATTTGAAGAGTGGATTTCTTAAGCTTGAATACCAAAACAAGGTGACCTGCCCAAATCCGCGGAGAAAAAAGGGGTTATTTTTTTGTCACAAAAAAATGAGAGAGGCTGGATGCGTCAGTGGACACGTCCGCGCCAATTCCAATCAATATCCCAACATCGTCCGCCCGTGTAGCGCAGTCGGGAGAGCCTAGAGTCTAGGCTTTAGATCTGACCCACCCTGGCAAGGTGGGTTCGAGTCGCTTCGGCGCTCGCGTTTTGCTCCTGGCAGGGATGACCTGCGGCCGGTGGCAGCAGCCGAACTGAAGGTCAGATGAAGCCAGCGGGCCGGGCGGACCGTCCTCAGTCGCTGGGGGACGTAACACTTTTGCTGCTAAATTATGCCGTATATGCCGTATTATGCCGTACACCTGGAATTGTCCGATCGGATGGTGGGGAGGGGCTCGCGCAACTCTGTTCTGCTTAGCGTAGGTCCTGTTCCTGGAAATACATCCAATCAAAACATTCGGTCTAGCTTTATACAAAAAAAAACAATAGCAGCGGTCGACTTAACTAAGCAAAGCTAATGCAAAATTACAAAGTCACAGTTCTGCAAATCATTAGCTCACCGTTGGGTATCAGACGCTGCACAACGTGTGTCCGCTGGTCGCCGGCGGAGAGAGATAACCGGGCCGGTCGCGACCCGACCCCGAGGCCAGCACCAGCGCCCGGGAGCGCAGCGATTGGCCGAGCCCGCGCGGGTCACGTGACAGGTTGCTGGTGACGTCACGTCCGCCGGTCGCGCAGCAGCGTCAAGTACTGACAAGTAACTAGAATTAACGAGAGATAATGTTAACAAAGTGAAGCAAGTGTCAGGTCAAAACGACATGTGTTGTCGTTTTGACCTGACACTTGTGAGTGAAACAAAATTACAATTCGCACCACCTACAAATACAGTGTAGTATGCAGGTACAAGTATGCCTATAATTGCTGATCAATGGCTCATCAATAAGCTTTGACATTTTATGCGGATGACTATTCGAGCTGAGAAGGAGATGCACAATGTTTATTGTATGTTAAGAATGTTATGGTATGGGCGGTAGAAAGTGATTTAATCTCTCCTACAGTGGTCAACTGTTGTCAAAGTATATCACTCGGCAAGATCTGGTGATCACTCGGTATATCACTCGGCAAGATCTGGTGATCACTCGGTATATCACTCGGAAAGATCTGGCGATCACTCGGTATATCACTCGGCAAGATCTGGTGATCACTCGGTATATCACTCGGCAAGATCTGGTGATCACTCGGTATATCACTCGGCAAGATCTGGTGATCACTCGGTATATCACTCGGCAAGATTTGGTGATCACTCGGTATATCACTCGGCAAGATCTGGTGATCACTCGGTATATCACTCGGCAAGATCTGGTGATCACTCGGTATATCACTCGGCAAGATCTGGTGATCACTCGGTATATCACTCGGCAAGATCTGGTGATCACTCGGTATATCACTCGGCAAGATCTGGTGATCACTCGGTATATCACTCGGCAAGATCTGGTGATCACTCGGTATATCACTCAGCAAGATCTGCTGCTCTCATTTCTGCCCTGTACAGCGTTCCCCTGTAAACTGGGTTAGAAATGCAGACACAAAATAGGAAGCTGTCGCCATGTTGATTCCGCACGTCATTTACTCGGGTCTGGTCGCCATGTTGATTCCGCGTGTCATTAACTCGAGTCTGGTCGCCATGTTGATTCCGCGTGTCATTTACTCGGGTCTGGTCCCCATGTTGATTCCGCGCGTCATTAACTCGAGTCTGGTCGCTATGTTGATTCCACGTGTCATTTACTCGGGTCTGGTCGCTATGTTGATTACGCGTGTCATTTACTCGGGTCTGGTCGCCATGTTGATTACGCGCGTTATTTACTCGGGTCTGGTCCCCATGTTGATTACGCGCGTCATTTACTCAAGTCTGGTCGCTATGTTGATCCGCGCGTCATTTACTCGGGTCTGGTTGTTGATGTTGATTCCGCGCGTCATTTACTCGGGTCTGGTCGCCATGTTGAATCCGCGTGTCATTTACTCGGGTCTGGTCGCCATGTTGATTCCGCACGTCATTTACTCGGGTCTGGTCGCTATGTTGATTCCGCGCGTCATTAACTCGGGTCTGGTCGCCATGTTGATTCCGCGTGTCATTTACTCGGGTCTGGTCGCCATGTTGATTCCGCACGTCATTTACTCGGGTCTGGTCGCTATGTTGATTCCGCGCGTCATTAACTCGGGTCTGGTCGCCATGTTGATTCCGCGTGTCATTTACTCGGGTCTGGGATATTCTGGGCCAACCGTTATATATTGAAGTATGATCTCTGAATATATGCTGAGCTATTTGAATAATTTCAATCTTACATAGTGCCACATAGACCTCGTATGCAAATCAGACACTGTTGACAGCAAGTTGACAGGACCTTTTTTTCTATTTTGGTTAGTGCTCGAAGAAAATGATGAAGATGTATAGAAGATATATAGAAGATGTGGATGTAGAATGAAGATGCAGACAAAGAATGGAAGTGCTCGTATAAATATATCTCTAAAAATCGTCATGAACCAATTTAATTGTTTTTGTTATTTTCAAAATATGTTACTAAATATCAATTTTAGCTCGAAAAAAAAATTGTCATTCGTCTTATGGAACTACGAATGTGGCTGTGGTTTTATGTTTGTGGTTTACTGTTACTGTTTTGGGTACTGTTTTGGGCTGTGGATTACTGTTTTGGGTACTTTAAAAAGGCTTCAACAATTTGAAGTAATAGAGTGCACGTCCAAAAAGCATTTCCCCTCCTAGGATCAAATATTTCGCAGTTAAATGTTCTTGCCTCTGGTAGTGATGTACCAAATATCAGTGGCGGATCCAGGGGGGGGGGGCCGTAGAGGCTGAAGCCCCCTGCCCTTGAAAACGGCGCCCTCGGGCACCGCGGCGCCGCAACACCGTTCTTACAAAGGATTTGCCGGCGCAGAGGACGGGGGAGCGTTCTCGGGAGGCCGCCAGGGCGCCATTGTGTCTACCGACAGCGTCGTAGCCCTTTTGAAAGGCCCTTGTGTCTACCGACAGCGTCGTAGCCCTTTTGAAAGGCCCTTGTGTCTACCGACAGCGTCGTAGCCCTTTTGAAAGGCCCTTGTGTCTACCGACAGCGTCGTAGCCCTTTTGAAAGGCCCTTGTGTCTACCGACAGCGTCGTAGCCCTTTTGAAAGGCCCTTGTGTCTACCGACAGCGTTGTAGCCCTTTTGAAAGGCACCCTGGCACCCTCAGAAGACAGCTTGACGCCCTCACAACGCATTATGCCGCCCTCAGAAGGTACATCGCCGCCCTCGGAAGGCATTATGCCGCCCTCGGAAGGCATCATGCCGCCCTCAGAACGCATTATGCCGCCCTCGGAAAGCATCATGCCGCCCTCGAAAACATCGTATCGCCCTCGGAAAACATTGTCGCCCTAGGAAGACATTTTGCCGCCCTCAGAGCGCATTATGCCGCTCTTGGAAGGCATCATGCCGCCCTCGAAAGACATCTTGCCGCTCTCGGAAGGCATCTTACCGCCCTCAAAGTACATTATGCCGCCCTCAGAGTGCAATATCGGAAGGCATACTGCTGCCCTCAGAGCGCATTATACCGTCCTCGGAAAGCATCATGTCGCCCTCGGAAAACATCTTGCCGCCCTCGGAAGACATTTTACCGCCTTCATAGTGCATTATGCCGCCTTCGGAGTTCGGAAGACGTCTTGCCACCTTCGGAAGGCATCCTTGCTACCCTCGGAAGGTATCATACCGCCCCGAATGGCACCTTGTCGGCCAGAAAGTGATGCGGTGTCCCGGCGCACTCAGAATGATGGCACCCTGACGCCTTCAGCTTCCCTCCGACGGCGACCGGGCACCCGTGACCTTCGAAACTAATAACACACTTTTGCCCCCCTCCCCCACTCCCGATAGCGCCCTGGATGGCGCCTACGAAGAGGCTACGAGACCCATGAAATAACCGTGGCACTTTTTTAAATATGCCTGGCGAGGCGTTGAAGGTGCTGACGTATAGTATCATTCACACTCGGGGCGCCTAAGCATAGCTTGGATGAATGGTCAATGTCCATGATGTTCAGTGTTCACAGCTCCACAGAAACGTTTTCAGCATCGGCTACCGATTTTTACGCGATTTGGTCCTTAGGTCAAAACGAACCTCTTGCTTTAAAAAAATCAGGTCCATTTTGACCTTACTGGTCTTCTTCAAGATCAAATTCAAGGTCAAACGACGGGGAACGCTGTAGCGCCCAAAGTTACCGTCCGATCGCGACAAATTGGTCTCAAACGATTCCTTGTGCCCAGTTCCAAGATGACAAGAATGTTCAGAGTTTTGCCCCGTGACCTTCAAGGTCAAGCCCCGTGACCTTTAATGTCAAATTCAGGGTCAAAAGACGGGATTGTTTCCCCGTCCTTTCCATTTCCAGAATGACAAGCATTCTTTGAGTTGTGCCCCGTGACCTTCAAGTTAGCGCCCAAAGTTGGGCGTTACAGCGTTCCCGTCCTTTGACCTTGAAAGTCACGGGGAACAAATTTACTCTAAGAATGCTTGTCATCCTGGAAATGGGCACGGGGTATTCGTTTGAGACCATTTGTGTTGCAATCGGACGCAAACTTTGGGCGCGCGTCCCCGTCCTTTGACATTGAATTTGACCTTGAAAGAGACCGGTAAGGTCAAAATGGACCTGATTTTGGGAAACAGGAAGTTCGATTTTAACTTGAGACCAAATGTCGTAAAAATCGGTTACCGACGTTGAAAACGTTTTATAATCCCCTTGGATTGGCGCGACCCAATAAGAAAAAAGAACTGTCCCAATAAGAACTGTCGTAACACAAGATTTTGCTTCTTGTTTATCCACGTATGCAACTTGGTTTCCGATGTTGCGACAATATATTTGTTTGCTTCTCCGGGCTACATGTAGTTAGCCAGGAGAAGAAGAAAAAATCATGTAAATCTTGTGAATCATGTGAACTTACGTATACTTAGATCCTCAGCAGGGGTGGTAAAAGTGCTTTGAGTGGCCCCGACCAAAAGTGGCACTTACAAAAATGACCCCAGCTCAGCTGTTTTTTTCTCTTCTCTTCACATGAATACCCGGACACCTGGCTGCATGCTCACATCATCCCTATTTTAAACCAAACACAGATCTAACTCCCACTGATAGCTACAGGCCAATATCACTGACCATTGACCAGCTGTTACCACACAATATGTGAGTGAATGATTAAATAAAGACTGCTACATTTTATCAAATCAATAAACATATCAAACAACCAATCAGGCTTATTTCCAGAACGAAGCAAAACTGACAATCTGACAAAAATTGCCCCTCCTGAGCCCAATCTCACCAAGTGCCGTAAATTTTGGGGTGGAACGGGCCATTTTACCGCAACTCAATCTCACCAAACCCGGTGGGGTAGATTCTACAGCTTCTAAAATACCCCATGCCGTAAATCTGATTGTACCCCATTTGTGCGGTAAAATCAGAGGCCTCCTGCGGGGAAACCGACGAACAGCTGCTATCAGCTGCTTGCAGTTGATTCTACCCCAAATGAGCTCCGAAATCACGGCACAATTTCTGCCGTTTTTAGCTTCTTCCCAACTGTTTGATACGAAGATAACGATTAATTGCAGAATTTTGTTCGCCCCCCGCATTACTTACGACGGAGATTTAACAACTGCCTGAAAAGCTGAGGTAAGTTGTGGTGATGTCTGTCGATATTACTTCACCAATTAGTCATGTATGCGTGTTTGTTATTCACGACACAGACAGTGTCGCCCTCTTGATTCAATATGATGCAATGCTATTTATAGATGTCACTATTAGTTGAAATATTGCAGACTGAAGGTCAGAGTGCATTAGTAGTTGTTAAGAAATAGGGGCATTATTTCGGAGTTGGTCCAACAGTAGCTACAGACACAAATAATGGTTTCCCTGCAGCTTTATTATTTTCATAATTCTATTTAACATTTCAATTGTTATAATTGTGTGGCAAGGGAAAATTGGTCACAATAATAGTTTAAGTGTGACAGTGTGTTACTTCAGTTCATATAGGTACTGGCTGCCCAATGATTGCACCATTTTATTTCAACAAATGCTAACGGAGGTTATTATTTTTGTCTTTTAGGACATGCTACATCTGGGATCCACATCACCATGATAGAGGGTGACAACGGACAGCGGCATGTTGTTGGAGTGTGCAGTACCATTGATGGCTTCCGCCAGAGGCCGGAAGAACAAGATGGACAGAGTTTGTTTGCCTTGTTCAGTGAGGTCCCATTTCATTATGGGTGCCTGCGTAAAGTGTGTGGAGTATTTGATGCAAGGCCATGCTGATTGTGATGCAAATTTCCCTCTGCATGTTTGTGATAAATGATCGTAACTACAATCATAAATTATAGTCCCTTCAGCATGTCTGTTTCTGCTGCTGCATCAATTACTGATGATCTCAAGCTGATGAACCCCCTGCAAGTTGATTGGTAGATGATGATAAGCAAGGCAAATGCACTGACAATACATTGGTGATGCTGATGTTTACCCATTACTATGCTCCACAGAACCAGCTTTTCTCTCAGAGAACAGAATATAATCACACATACTCTATTATTTCATCCATCCTTGTTCCGAAAAACTATCATATAGACTACATAATACACATGTTGATTATTAGTTATGAGCACACCATATATTCTGAAATTCTCACACCTCACCACTTATGCCGCCATAAGGCAGAATAGAAGAGATGGTGCATCATGTTCACTGACTAAGCACTATGTGCGCAATCACTCTGGCTTTAGCAGTTAGCACACTGCCCTCTTGCAGCTGTAATGTTAGATTACATCAGCGGATCAGCCACCTCAATCTTGCTTTTGCTTGGTTGGCAAGCCCAAAAATTGAATATGCTTCAATCTGCAATTGTTTGTGTGTGAAATAAATCCAAAGGAAGGAAAGGAAGGTCCTAGAACTCTTGCCAATCCTCTTCCACCAATGTTGATGTGACTGATGAGTTGAAACCAATTTTCAATGATTTTCAATGAATTTCCAATAACAATTAAATCAATTATTTACTTGAACCTTCTAAGTACAAAATCAACAACTATTATCACGTATAGGCCTCTATAGACACAAGCACCAACACTCCGCTGTGTCAGATAACATTAACCTTTCTATTAAATATCTGTTATATGCCTTTCAATATAAATGTATTAAAAATCAAAATCCGCCCATCGAAACACAGTTCAATGGAATCAGGGGGTTGTCATTTCTGTTCAGGGGGTTGTCATTTCTGCAGCCGCCATAGGCTCAATTTGTTTTTTTGCCATGCAAAAAAAGAACCACGTATGTCAATCGCCCAAAAACCGTAACATACATGGTTCTTCCTAGGGCGTGACGTCATTTATTGGGAAATATACGGTGCACCGACATTTGTGGCACGGATTATATATGGCCTTTTAACATTAGCGAAGGAGTAAGATAAGAGCTCCTTCGCTGTCAAAATAGGAGTGACTTAGAGCAAAAAATTATTTAGATAAGTTAGAGGACTTGAATCGGTCTTACTTTCAGGGCATGTTGTTTGTAATTCGGCTCGGTAGAATTATCTATATAGTCTTTCAAAAATTGGGGGTTGATGCCACCCCCTTGGTTTTTCGAGAATAACTCGTGTAAATATCAACTGATTGCGATGAAACTTTCAGTACCGTACTTGTGAACAATTTGACACCTATCCTGAAATTTATTAAGTTCTAGGTCACATGGCCCATGACCTTTGACCTGTTTTCAAGGTCATGTCAGGCGCAACTGGCGTCCCGTAGTATTGATCCTTGTAACTTGTGCAGTTTCATAGTGTTCGTTGTTCAGGAGCATATTCGCAGGTGTTTCCAGGTGACAGTTGTGGTTTCTCTTGAGATTGTGACCTCGATTGACCTTTTCAGAGGCTAACCGAGGTCACTGACCTTCGATGACCTCATATTACTTTTTTGGCTTCTGGCAGTTTCTAGAACATTTTGTGACGCTGATTTCAAATATGGGATCCATTTTACATAATTATATGTTCCACTGAAGTCATGCGCCCCAACAGGTCAACCGAGGTCACTGACCTCAAATGACCTGACATGACCTGACATGACCTTTTTGGAATTTGGCAGTTTCTAGGACATTTTGTGGCGCTAATTTCAAATGTGGCACCCATTTAGCATAATGATTGCTCATTCGCGATTCTAGCTCGATTAAATTCAATTTATACGCATTTACAATTTGGTTGAATTTTGGGTCATTGACATGACCTCAGAGGTCACATAATGACCTAGGACCTTAAAATCGGGTATCATTGGCTTCCTCTCGTGACAAGCAACACGCTCGTTTTTTAATCGAATATCTAGCCCAATTAGGGGCGAAACGCTAGGGGGTTCGTACCCCCCACCCCCCCCCCCCCCCCCCACCCCACCCACCCCTGCACGGTCACGCACTGATCGGACGCTGCACGGACGAGGGTTAAAGTCCCAAAACAGTGAGATCGACTGTCCTGACAGTCGATCTCAGACTCACTCCATTGAAAATGCACAAGTACCCCGGCCCCGGCCCCGGGGAATCAATTGTCGAACTAGATAGCTGGTATATATTTTTTTCGTCGGTAATATGAGTAAAACTAGATTATTGACAATTAAGAGCTGAAACGCAACTGCTAATTAAAAAAAAATGTAAATGTACATTCATGCTGACGTGATGAATATGATGATTAAGTGAATATTACATCTGAAGTGGTTTTGAAAATTCAACCAAATCTAGTAAAACTAGATTATTGACAATTAAGAGCTGAAACGCAACTGCTAATTTAAAAAAAAAAATGTAAATGTACATTCATGCTGACGTGATGAATATGATGATTAAGTGAATATTACATCTGAAGTGGTTTTGACAATCAGTATTTCTAAGGACATGATCGCTTAGTAAATTTTCCCAGGAATGACATAGCCATAGGTAATGATTTTTACTAGAATTTTGACCAGTGGCGTAGCCAGGATTCACTCCAGGGGAGGGAGCTTTTGATCAGGAGTGGGGTGGGGGGGGGGGGGGGCATAAGGTACCCACACCAAAAAAAAACTCACCGGATTTGGCCCACTATATCCTTAGAGGGGCATATTTTCACAATTTTCCCTTAAAAATACAAACAAAATCATTCATTCTCGCGACCAAAGGGGGCACGTACGGACCTTCAGGGGGGGGGGGCAATTTCCCCGTTCCCCCACCCCCTTGGCTAATGCCCCTGATTTTGACCCTCGAGTACTTCATGGGCAGGAGCATCTTGTCCCCGACCTTATCCATAAGGACATAACACTTTACCACCCCTAATCCGCAGTCGGACCTCCGACCATGCCTCCAGACTTTCAAAAGGGTTCCGCGCCCCGCTGGGGTATTCAGCCGAACTGCGGGGGGTATATTCTGCCCCCTCGGTATCTTCCGAACCAATAACCGCAGCGAGACGCGCAAGGGAGCAATCGAAAGCTCTCAATGAGACGCACGTAAAGCACACGTGCAATGTTCAAAATAAGGTCACATGTCAGGTCACGGTCAGGTGAAATGTCAAAATCGAGGTATATGGGTTGATTTGCTATACTTTCCATTTAACCCTATTTGTAACAGGGGGGGGGGGCGGATTCCGCCCTTCCCCCTCATGTTTTTCATAGATAGTTCCCGAACAGCTAGAACTAGACCCATTACATTTTTGGACTTTTCCTAGAATTAACTTCCGCATATGGCGTCAAAATTTTGCATTCTTAACCTGAACAGAGGCGGTTCCAGGGCACGTTTTCGGGAGGGTTCTGCGGCGACATTTGGCGATAATACGGAAATGCGATCTTCACGGTTTCTTCCTAACTGACTCAAGTATGAAGGAGTTACATCGGTTTACGGTGATGGCAACAAGTGAAAATTAGTTGATGTTAATGAAATATCATAAAAATTGCATGACAGAGGCGGTTTCAAGGGCTTGTTGAGGGGGGTTTCCAGGAAGTATTCAATGATTGGCGGGAAGCCAATAGAGCGATGTAAGGGGCATTTATAGCTATCAAGATGTAAAAGATAGCTTCTCCTTCCATTATTTGCATAATTTATTACATATAGAGTTGCAGGGGCGTGTTCAGGCACATGAAAAGGGGGGGTGACTGGCATGGTGATGACGATATGCTAGCGATTACGGCGCAATAGACGGTTAGTTTATAATGATATATGCACATATGAGGCCAGGAGATAATTTGTTTTTGCAGAGGCGGGCTCAGGAATGGAAGAAAGGGGAGCATATTATTGCAAGGAAACTAAGATGCATGGAGCTACAATGACATAACATGCTGCAGTTTTCGGATGAAACATGCACCACAGGGCGAGTCCACAGGGCGAAACATGCACCACAGGGCGAAACATGCACCTACCAACGAATATAAGATAATAGGCGAGTCCAGGTAGGGTAAAAAGGGGGGTAAGCAATGTGAATTGAGGTTGTATGTGAAATAGTCACTGTTGACTAGTTAGTATCATAATAGCGGATACTATACCTATCAAAAGGTCCTGCGCCTCCCCAGTTTGGATCCTGGATACGCCTATGATGAAGTACAACATGCAAAAAGGAACTATCTATCATTAACTTATTTATAGTGCTGGGTAGCAACTTGCCTGCGGTTACTATCTTTTTCCTATTTGACCCCCTTGTTCAATAACCTAGTACCGCCCATGGCAAAACAATATGTTTAATAACTGTTTTTTCTAAAGTCACAATAACGCACCATTTCATTTATCAAAATAACAACATCAAAAAACGGTTTTATTACGCATTTACTTTACCCCCATATTGAGTGACCTGCACGCGCCTATAATTTTTTAATTTTACAAAGTCACCGCCACACATTAATTTCAAATTAATTTGCTATCGATCCCCATCGGTTGCTTTAAAATCGGTTGATAAACATGACAACTGTGTTGGACCACACATACATCTAAATTTGTAGTTTTTGCCCCCCTGTTGCCCCCTATCAAAAGTTTCCGATTTTGTATTTTTTAGAAATGTAGATCGTGTTGAGGGGAATAATATTCCGTTTGATTTTTGAAAATCAGACGCGTAGATCTCGAGATCTCTGGGGGGATCCGCCCCCCCCCCCCATGTTACAAATCGGGGTAGCCAGGACTCCAGGAGCCTGTTGCAAATAAGGTTAAAGCCCTATATTGCGACTATTATGGCACAATGTGCTCTTAAAGGCATAATGCATCTTTCGCATAAGGGAAATTGAGATTGTAAGCAAATGTCAAGCCGTCATGGCCAAGGGCAGGTCAGAAAATATCACTATTGGGAGTAGTTCTCTGTAGCGCACCGTCCGCCCGTTAATCGCGGGTAAACGGAGCAGCACCACCAACTTCCCTGCTGCCACACCGGATGAGATGAACAGCTTCTTTGTTAATGTCGGCCCGCGTGTCGCGGCCGGCCTCGCTAGTCTCGGGGTGCCGCCCGACGTTCCGTGCCGTCTACCTCGGGTAGGAGCTTGCGGTTTTCGTGTTGCCGGGGTGACACTGTCCGAGCTGCGGGAGGTAGTGTTCTCAGTGAAGCGTTCTGGTGCGTGTGGACCTGACGGTATTTGTATTCGTATCCTGCTACTTTGCTTTGATGCCATCGGCCCTGTCCTGATCCATGTTGTCAATGCCTGCCTTACCTCATGCGACTTTCCCGATTCCTGCAAGCACGCTCTGGTTCATCCCATCTTCAAATCCGGAGACCCAACTCTAGTCTCTAACTATCGTCTTATTTATACGGTCCCCATCATGGCCAAAATTGTCGAGCGTGTGGTACAGCGCCAGCTGTCTGCCTACATGTCCGACAATCATCTCCTCTCCCCGTCCCAACATGGTTTTCGTCCCCGCCATTCCACAGAAACCGCTCTGCTCTCCATCACTAATGCATATTTTCCAACATGGACCATGGACATGTCTCTCTGTTGTGCCTCTTGGACCTTAGTAAATGCTTTGACGTTATTCCTCAATCACAGCTTCTTTCCTAACTCCAACTCTATGGCATTGACCCGGCCTGGTTTTCATCCTATCTCATCTGTCATACTCAGTCAGTTTGCATCTCTTCTCCTTCTGGTGACAGAGTGATATCCACACCTCTTTCCAATACCATGGGTGTCTTCCAGGGATCAGCCCTTGGTCCTCTGTTATTCACTATTTTGCCAATTACCTCAGCCTGCACGCGCCGGACGCTCATGTGACCCAGTACGCTGACGATACTCAGGTCCTTATATCCGATGTTAAGCGCAACCTTCCTAGCCTCATCCTAGGCATGGAGACTACACTGCCCTCCTTATCATCGTGATTCTATGCACACGGGCTTAACACGCGCGGCGCTGGGGGGGGGGGGGGTAAATTGTATCCCCCTCCCGGATTTTCTCAATAACTTGAAAACTATGACAGATATCGAAGTGAAACTTACGGTACCTTATGGTGCATCAATTCTACGTCTTCTGCCACAATTTTATTGAAATTCGTGAAAATTTTGGGAGATAATGACGTTTTAGTGAAGTCATGTCATGTCATTTTTGGTGAAAAAATGTGAAATGTTCGAAAAATCGTAGAAAATAGCGTGTTGATGAACATCGCACATAAAACCGTCAAAAGAAAGGAAATAACATTGTCTTTAAAATGGCTATCTCGGATTTGCAAAATATTGGGTTTTTGACCCCCAAAAATGCAAAAAAACTGATTTTTTGGGAAGAATTTCCACAACAGTTTTTTTAAAGATTTAAAATAAAAAATAAAAAACGGAAGATATGTTAGAGAACCGAGTATGAACGATGTTCCAACCAAATTTCAAAGCAATATATTTATTTTTGACTGACTTAGTGCTTTCTGAGTATCAGCAACTCATGACGTCATTTTTTAATCCTATTTGTAACAGGGGGGGATTCCGCCCCCACCCCCCCCCCCCCCCCTCATGTTTTTCGCAGATATCTCCAGAACGGCTGGGAGCAGGCCCATGAAATTTGGGGACTTTTCCCAAAACAGGTTTTCCCATATGGCGTCAAAATCTTGAGTTCTTAACCTGATCAGAGGTGGTTCCAGGGCACGGTTTTGGGTTGGTTCGGCGGCGACATTTGGCGATAATACGGAAATGCGATCTTCACGGTGTCTTCCTAACTGCCTCAAGTATGAAGGAGTTACATCGGTTTACGGTGATTGCAACAAGTCCAAATTAGTTGATGTTAATGAAATATCATAAAAATGGCATGACAGAGGCGGTTTCAGGGGCTTGCAAGGGGGGGGGGGGTCCAGGAAGTATGCAATGCTTGGCGGGAAGCCAATAGAGCGATGTAAGGGGCATTTATAGCTATCAAGATGTAAAAGATATCTTCTTCTTCCATTATTTGCATAATTTATTACATATAGAGTTTCAGGAGCGTGTTCAGGCACATGAAAAGGGGGGTGACTGGCATGGTGATGACGATATGCCAGCGATTACGGTGCAATAGATGGTTAGCTTATAATGATATATGCACATATGAGGCCAGAAAAGAGAATAAAGTCATTTTTGGCAGAGGCGCGCTCAGGAATGGAAGAAAGGGGTCATAATATTGCAAGGGAACTAAGAGGCATGGGCCTACAATGACGTAACATACTGCAGTTTTCGGATGAAACACGCACCACAGGGTACTCTACGAACGATTATAAGATAACAGGCGAATCCAGGTATGGTAAAAATGGGGGTAAGCAATGTGAATTGAAGTTGTAAGGGAAATAGTCACTGTTGACTAGTTAGTATCATAATAGCGGATAATATACTTATCACAAGGTCTTGCGCCTACCCAGTTTGGATCCTGGATACGCCTATGATGAAGTACAACATGCAAAAAGGAACTATCTACGATCAGTAACTTATGTATAGTGATGGGTAGGAACTTGCCCGCGGTTAATATTTGTTTCCCAATTTGACCTCCTTTTTTACTAACCTGGTACCGCCTATGGCCAAAAATATGTTTTATAACTGTGTTGTCTAATGTCACAATAACATACCATTTCATTTATCACAACAATAACATAAAAAAATGGTTTTATTACTCATTTACTTCACCCCATATTGAGTGACCTGCACACGCCTATGATTTTTGAATTTATAAAAGTCACCGCCATATATTAATTTACAATTCAATCTCTATCGATTCCAATTAGTTGTGTTAAAATAGGTTGATAAACATGACAGCTGTTATGGATCACAAATACCACTAAAATTTGTAGTTTTTGCCCCCCTGTTGCCCCCTATAAAAAAAAATAGATTTTTGTTATTTAGAAATGTAGATCATGTTGAGGGGAACCAAACGCCGTTTAATTTTTGAAAATCGGACGGGTAGATCTCGAGATTTCCGTGGGGCGGAATCCGCCCCCCCCCCCCCCCTGTTACAAATAGGGGTAGCCAGGAGCCTGTTACAAACAGGGTTAAATTACGTTTTTTGGCTTTTACTGATCAGATACACACAAATAAATGCCACCACTGTATTTCTAAGACAAAACTAGTTCTAGAAACATGCAATGTTTATTTACAATAATCAATTTCAAATTGTGTCCTTATTGTGACCTGACCTTGACCTGAGGGCCATTCTTTGGGGTCAGGCTGTGAAAATGGCTGCTTCTATCGAATTATACGTGTAAAATAACCCATACAACATGTGTCGCATGGCTTTCGTAGACCTGTGACCTTTTGTGACCTGGCCTTGACCTTGACCTTTGCTTACAATTTCAGTTGTACTTATGCAGGAGATGCATTATGCATTTGGGAACACTTTGTGAAATAATTGTTGCAATATAAGGCTTTGGATGGAAAGTATAGCCCTAAAGCCCTATAGCTCCGCCCCTACAGGTCCGCCCCTGTAGCTCAGTTGGGAGAGCGCCGGACTTCTGATCTCACCCGGTAGTGGCAGCCCGGGTTCGAGTCGCTTCGGCGCTCGTTATTTGCCCCTGACTGGGATGGCCTGTGACCGGTGGCAGCGGTCGCACTCAAGGTCAGGTGACGTCAGAGGGCGGGGCGGACCGTGTCCAGGTATGTCGGGCACGTAAAACTTTCGCTTCTAAATTCTGCCGGACGCCAGGAATTGCTTGATCGGGTGGTCGGGTCAGGGCCTGCGCAACAAGCTATGCTTAGCGCGGGGCCTGACTTCGGAAATCCATCAATTCAAAAACATTCGGACTAAAAAATTATAAAAAAACTTAAATTTTGACACTTGACCTGACCGTGACCTGACATGTGACCTTTTTTTTAAACAAATTCGGGTATTCGTTATATTTTACTCACTGAGAGCTTTCGATCGCCGCCTTGCGCGTCTCGCTGCGGTTATTGGTTCGGAAGATACAAGGGGGTGATAAAATTTACCCCCCCCCCCCCCAGCACCGGGCGTCCGGATGGAGACCCCAGCGCCGCGCGGATTTAACTCAACGCATCCAAAACTGAAATCCTTCTCCTTTGCACCCGGCAGAACACCAGCGACCTCTCACCTGTCAGCGTGCGGGTCGGTGGGGAGACCACCCAGGAGAGCCGGTCCGTTAAATACCTCAGCGTGCTGTTTGACCGCCACCTTAGCTGGGACGCACATGTTAATGACGTGGTACGAAAGTGTGTCGGCCTCCTGATCGGTCTCCGCCACCTGAGGCACTTCCTCCCGCAGAGCGTGATGCTAACTATTGTGCGCGGTCTGGTCATCTCGCGCGTGAGATACTGTATCTCTGTATATGGCAATGGTTCGGCTGCTAACGACAACAGACTGATGCAAGTTGTGAATTTTGCAACCAGGGTCGTTACTGGACTCAGAAAGTATGATCATGTGTCACGCGCTCGGGGTGACCTGAACCTCCTCGCGCCTCGCCAGATATGCGATTACCAGACGTCGATTGTTGCTCACAAAACATGTGTGCTGGGTGAGCCTGCGGACCTCGCCCCTTTATTCCGCACCTACGCTGATGCGCGGCCCTGTGAGCGTGTCACGCGACAGGACCAGTACTTGCGCCCGCCTGCTATGAAAGTCAAAAAAAGTTATAAAAAATGACGTCATGAGTTTCTTACACTTGGGAGCCATCACTCAGTCAAAAATGAAGATATTGCTTTGAAATTTGGTATGAGTATTGTCCATACGCAGTTCTCTCACATATTTTCCGGTTTTTCTAACATATTTTAAAATGTTGATTTTGTGGGATTTAAAAAAAGTTTTTCTTCTCATTTTAGGGGTCAAAAACCCAAAATTATGAAAATCCGAGACTGCCATTTTAAAGAGAGTGCTATTTTGTATCTTTGGTGAATTGCGTTTGCAATTTACTTTTAAACTCTGTTTTTTTACCGTTTTTCAAATATTTATCGTTTTTCCACCAACATGACGTCATCAAAACATGATTATCTCTCAAACTACCTACACAATTTCAATTACATTTTTGCAGCATACGTATAATTGTTGTAAACTCAGCTACGAGAAATTTCAGCAAGATGCGCCCCATGTATAAAAAGTTATTCAAGGAAAACATCAGGGGGGCCTGTCAGCCCCCCCCCCCCCTAGGGCGAGGTTTAAGGAAGAGGCATATTTTACCCGTTTAACCTTATTTGTAACATGCTCCTGGCTACCCCTATTTGTAACAGGGGGGGACAGATTCCGCCCCCCCCCCCCCCCCGGAGAACTAGAGATCTACCCGTCCGATGAAAAAAAATGAAACGGTGTTTGGTTTCCCTCAACATGATATACATTTCTAAAACATAAAAAAAATCCTTATTTTTGATAGGGGGGCAACAGGGGGCAAAAACTACAAATTGTAGTGGTATTTGTGATCCAACACAGCTGTCTTGATTATCAACAGATTTTAACACAACTAATGGGAATCGATAGAGATTGAATTGGAGATTGATATATAGCGGTAACTGTTGAAAATGCAAAAATCATAGGCGTGTGCAGGTCACTCAATATGGGGGTGAGGTAAATGCGTAATAAAACTATTTTACGTTTTTTATATATAAATGAAATGGTATGTTATTGTGACATTAGACAACACAGTTGTAAATCATATTTTCGCCATTGGCGGCACCAGGTTAGTGAAAAAGGGAGGTCAAATAGGGAAAAATATTAACCGCAGGCATGTTGCTACTCAGCACTATAAATAAGTTACTGATCGTAGATAGTTCCTTTTTGCATGTTGTACTTCGTCATAGGCGTATACAGGATCCAACCTGGGGAGGCGCTAGACCTTTTGATAAGTATATTATCCGCTAGTATGATTTTTTGTATTATTATTTAGTCCGAATGTTTTGTATGGATGGATTTCCGAGGTCAGGACCCGCGCTAAGCAGGGCTTGTTGCGCAGGTCCTGACCCCACCACCCGATCGCGCAATTCCTGTTGGCCGGCAGAATTTAGAGACGAAAGTTGTACGTGCCCGACATACCTGGACACGGTCCGCCCCGCTCACTGACGTCACCTGACCTTAAGTGCGACTGCTGCCACCGGCCGCAGGCCATCCCAGTCAGGAGCAATATATTAACTAGTTAACCGTGACTATTTCACTTACAACTTCAATTCACATTGCTTACCCCCGTTGTTACCCTACCTGGACTCGCCTATTATATTATAATCGTTCGTAGAGTACCCTGTGGTGCATGTTTCATCCGAAAACTGCAGTATGTTATGTCATTGTAGCCCCATGCATCTTAGTTTCCTTGCAATATTATGATTCTTTTTTAATTTCTTGGCTTGCAATTCTTCCATTCCTGATCGCGCCTCTGCAACAAACAAAAAAATATTCCCTCTCCTGGCCTCATATGTGCATATAACATTATAAGCTAACCGTCTATTGCGTCGTAATCGCTGGCATATCGGCATCACCATGCCAGTCACCCCCCTTTTCATGTGCCTGAACACGCCCCTGCAACTCTATATGTAATAAATTATGCAAATAATGGAAGGAGAAGCTACCTTTTACATCTTGATAGCTATAAATGCCTCTTACATCGCTCTATTGGCTTCCCGCCAAGCATTAAATACTTCCTCCCCCCCTTCCAAGCCCCTGCAACCGCCTCGGCCATACAATTTTTATGATATTTCATTAACATCAATCAATTTGCACTTGTTGCGATCACCGTAAACCGATGTAACTCCTTCATACTTGAGGCAGTTAGGAAGAAACCGTGAAGATCGCATTTCCGTATTATCGCCAAATGTCGCCGCCGAACCCTCCCAAAACCGTGTCCTGGAACCGCCTCTATTCAAGTTAAGAACTCAAAGTTTTGACTCCATATGTGAAAATATATTTTGGGAAAAGTCCCAAAATTTCATGGGCCTGCTCCCAGCCGTTCTGGAGATATCTGCGAAAAACATGAGGGGGCGGAATCCGCCCCTCCCTGTTACAAATAGGGTTAATTGACATATTGGATTGGTGCCCCTCTGGACCATGCCGCCGCTGTCACCGAGGAAATATGCCGCCCGCGTGCCTGAAGCCTAGGGTTGTTCACTTTGCACTTTTTGTGACTTTTTACAGGTTTTCGGGCTGATTCCCATGCGAATTGGCGTGAAAAACAACGTGATGACCTCCGTTTTCCTTTACAATGCCTACCGACTTAGGCCAAGAAGCATTTTGGAAGAATATTTTGGCCATTTTTGGGAGTTTTCATTGTATTGCTTTAACTGAGATTAGCACAACACGTTTGTGTTAATGTGCAATAAATTGATACTCAGAATATTCCTTGTACAATTTCACATGGAATGGCATATCTATCATGACTATAGGCTTGTCTAATGTATCACGTAGGTTTGTCTAATATATCATGGCTAGCATGGCTATAGGTTACAGGTCAAAAGTTATACAAGGTATAGGTCACGGGTCACGAGGTCAAAAATGGTCAAAAATCAAAATAATGTATTTTAATGGCCAGGTGGTATCTTTCAGTGCTAAATTCGAATTTTACGACAAAAAATACCCCAGAAATAATACTTAATCTGTATCATATCTAAAAAGGCAAAAAGTCACTCTCAAAAGGTGAAGCGCCACATGGGTCCTCCTAAGGTCACCTAATGTTAACTTAGGTCAAGGAAGATATTGCAAGGCAAAGTGACCTACTGGTCTATCTGAGGGATTATGCAATTCGATTGGACACATGTCGCGCTTCCATTTGTATTACCATTTTGTGAGGTAATTCTGGCATCAAACAAAACGGTAGCATGGTGTACCACTTTGGTCATGAGAGCAGTTGCAAGTGTGTTATAGGAACAGCTGCAGGAAAGCAGCTGCAAATAACTCCTCCTAGCCTACTGCTTGGCATGGGTGCTTTTTGAGAAGCTCGGGTAGTTCTTCCTATGAGCCTGATGATGATGCTTCATGAGCTATTGTGGATCGGTCTCGTCTTCGGTTACCCTGTTACAAAACTGGTCGACAAGCCGGATGGCCCTCCCTGCTGGGTCATTTACTACTTTGAGTGACGAGACGAACTTCTCCAGCTTCACAAGCTCGCCGTTTGTGATCCACTCTTCTGGCGGCGTGGTCAGACATCCTCCCGTCAAACTCAGCATCTTAAATACTAACCACGAATCTTCACTCACCATGTCAGGGAGGTGCACCGGCTCACCCTCATCCAGCACGACACTTGCGTTGCTTCCCACCTCAAAGGTTGCTGGTCTTGGCATGCTCGAGAGTTTTTCTGCGATGTTGCGCTTCACGTCATCCCCCAAGCGAGTGGAGCATAGGGTGAATACCACGGTGTCAGGCACCAGGTACCAGGGATGGCGTCTGACCACTTTGCGAGCTGCATGCGCGACCTCACTGTCCACCTCCTTGTACATCTGCAGCTGATTGTGCAGGAGAGCGTCGTGTTGTGGTGCATCAGCTTCAGAAGAGGAACTCATTCACGCAGGGAATGAGTTCCTCTTCTGCGTGATTCCTGCGTGAATGAGTTCCTCTTCTGAAGCTGATGCACCACAACACGACGCTCTCCTGCACAATCAGCTGCAGATGTACAAGGAGGTGGACAGTGAGGTCGCGCATGCAGCTCGCAAAGTGGTCAGACGCCATCCCTGGTACCTGGTGCCTGACACCGTGGTATTCACCCTATGCTCCACTCGCTTGGGGGATGACGTGAAGCGCAACATCGCAGAAAAACTCTCGAGCATGCCAAGACCAGCAACCTTTGAGGTGGGAAGCAACGCAAGTGTCGTGCTGGATGAGGGTGAGCCGGTGCACCTCCCTGACATGGTGAGTGAAGATTCGTGGTTAGTATTTGAGATGCTGAGTTTGACGGGAGGATGGCTGAACACGCCGCCAGAAGAGTGGATCACAAACGGCGAGTTTGTGAAGCTGGAGAAGTTCGTCTCGTCACTCAAAGTAGTAAATGACCCAGCAGAGAGGGCCATCCGGCTTGTCGACCAGTTTTGTAACACGGTAACCAAAGACGAGACCGATCTACAATGGCTCATGAAGCATCATCATCAGGCTCATAGGAAGAACTACCCGAGCTTCTCAAAAAGCACCCATGCCAAGCAGTAGGCTAGGAGGAGTTATTTGAGGCTGCTTTCCTGCAGCTGCTCCTATAACACACTTGCAACTGCTCTCATGACCAAAGTGGTACACCATGCTACCATTATTGTTTGATGCCAGAATTACCACACAAAATGGTAATACAAATGGAAGCGCGACATGTGTATAATCGAATTGCATAATCCCTCAGATAGACCAGTAGGTCACTTTGCCTTGCAATATCTTCCTTGACCTAAGTTAACATTAGGTGTAGAACCCCTGTGGCGCTTCACCTTTTGAGTGTGACTTTTTGCCATTTTAGATATGATACAGATTAAATATTATTCATGGGGGTAATTTTTTTCGTAAAATTCTAATTTAGCACTGAAAGATACCACCTAACTATTACAATACATTACTTTGATTTTTGAACATTTTTGAAAAAATCAGGATTTTCTAAGGCTCCATTTTTCAAGGGAGCCTTAGAAAATCCTGAATCCGCCAATGCCAAACATTCAAATGCCAATATCTGGTCCAAGGGAGATGAAATACGTGATGGTCACGAAAGTAATATCTGGTCCAAGGGAGAGGAAATACGTGATGGACACGATAGTAATATCTGGTCCAAGGGAGATGAAATGCGTGATGGACACGATATTAATATCTGGTCCAAGGGAGAGGAAATGCGTGATGGACACGATAGTAATATCTGGTCCAAGGGAGATGAAATGCGTGATGGACACGATAGTAATATCTGGTCCAAGGGAGATGAAATGCGTGATGGACACGATAGTAATATCTGGTCCAAGGGAGATGAAATGCGTGATGGACACGATAGTAATATCTGGTCCAAGGGAGAGGAAATACGTGATGGACACGATAGTAATATCTGGTCCAAGGGAGATGAAATACGTGATGGACACGATAGTAATATCTGGTCCAAGGGAGATGAAATGCGTGATGGACACGATAGTAATATCTGGTCCAAGGGAGAGGAACTACGTGATGGACACGATAGTAATATCTGGTCCAAGGGAGATGAAATACGTGATGGACACGATAGGTCGATTGCATTTGGTAAATCATTCTGATTCAGTCTGCCAGAAACACAAGCTACTTATGTTTATCAAAGGCTCCGTCACCTACCGAAAGTCGGGGACATCAACACTAAAGACGTTTTTTTCTCCAATGCAACGCCCACAGGTCTAATGTCAAAAGTAAAAAAAGTTGTGGGACATCTCCCCCCCCCCCCCTCCCCAGGTCCCAGGGGCGAGACCATGACTTATATGGTGCATAAATGTCTTCGAATTGTCCACACACATTGCTAGCTTTGTAAAAATGCGCCTAACTGGCGATTACTGCCGGTCGCATTGTTCAGCCCATCGGACAGCAGCCTTTCAGAGTCCGTTTCGCGCCGCGGCGGTCATCAGCCTTTCAATTCCCGGTCCGGGCCGCAGCGTCGCCTCCGCGCTGACTGCTTTTCCAGAACTGACCACGCCCGGGCCGCGGCATCTAAAGCCGATCAGAGGCGGCGTTCGGGCAGCGTGCCGCCCCGCCAATAGCGCAATCACTTCTGCAGACATTGTCCGGCCGATTCTGGCGGCCGTTAGTCGTCTGGCAACCCATCTGACCCATCTGATAACCGGCGGGGTCCGGGCGCCGCGCCGGAACAGTCGGCAACAATACGTCGTGACAGCGGCGCTGACCGCGCCGGCTGAGTTTAATTGGGCCGTAGTTTACCGCGGCGACAGTGGGCGCCACTTATGGCGCGTCTGGGACGGAGTCACGATTGTGGCGCCGCTGCGCGCGCGATGTGTATTAGTTTGGCGGAAATAATTAGTACGGATCATGCGTATGCTATCATGTGCTGTTGTCGCTTCGAGGGCATTTTTGTTTAACCTTCATCATGATAATTCTGGAGAAATAAAAAATGCAGATGACCTGACCACTGACCAGCGGCACATTAGGCAGTGGTAGTGGTTACAGTGGTACAATAGGGAAAGTTATCAATATGCAGACTCTTGCCAAACCCAGGCAATTTTACTTAGGTAATGTTTGCTCGGAAACACATATGCCGAAGCATCACAGTTATTTTGTCTCTGTGCTATCATAGAATACTCGATTTAGAATCACTAGGTTTTTCATTTCGAAAATGCAATCGCAGATCCATTTGCTTGTATTTGTTGGAGCAATATCTAAGCGTTAAAATTTGACACGAAGATCATGTTCGCTTATATAACACAAATCAACTTGTGCATCGATTTCCTTTGGAGCTGTTCAATCATTTATTGTATGTCTATAACATGTGTCAGGGTGTCCGCTGATATAACTAATCCGATATGACGTCATCAGATTAGCGTGACGTCACGTCTGTCGAGGACGGCCTCCCCTCTGAATGTGATTTGAATTGCAGATAGCTGTTTTCCGCTCAGTCGGCACCTGGCGCCTCGCGGTAACGGGGACTGATCCTGTCGACAACTTCAGGAGGCTGTCGACAGCTTCAGGAGTCTGTTGACAGCTTCAGGAGTCTGTTTACAGCTTCAGGAGTCTGTCGACAGCTTCAGGAGTCTGTGTACAGCTTCAGGAGTCTGTCTACAGCTTCAGGAGCCTGTCTACAGCTTCAGGAGTCTGTCTACAGCTTCAGGAGTCTGTTGACAGCTTCAGGAGGCTGTCGACAGCTTCAGGAGGCTGTCTACAACTTCAGGAGTCTGTTGACAGCTTCAGGAGGCTGTCGACAGCTTCAGGAGTCTGTCGACAATTTCAGGAGGCTGTCTACAGCTTCAGGAGTCTGTTGACAGCTTCAGGAGGCTGTCGACAGCTTCAGGAGTCTGTCTACAGCCTCAAGAGGCTGTCTACAGCTTCAGGAGTCTGTCTACAGCTTCAGGAGTCTGTTGACAGCTTCAGGAGGCTGTCGACAGCTTCAGGAGTCTGTCTACAGCTTCAGGAGGCTGTCGACAGCTTCAGGAGGCTGTCGACAGCTTCAGGAGGCTGTCTACAACTTCAGGAGTCTGTTAACAGCTTCAGGAGGCTGTGGACAGCTTCAGGAGTCTGTCGACAACTTCAAGAGGCTGTCTACAGCTTCAGGAGTCTGTTGACAGCTTCAGGAGTCTGTCGACAGCTTCAGGAGTCTGTCTACAGCTTCAGGAGTCTGTCTACAGCTTCAGGAGTCTGTCTACAGCTTCAGGAGTCTGTCTACAGCTTCAGGAGTCTGTCGACAGCTTCAGGAGGCTGTCTACAGCTTCAGGAGTCTGTTGACAGCTTCATGACTCTGTTGACAGCTTCAGGAGGCTGTCGACAGCTTCAGGAGTCTGTCGACAGCTTCAGGAGTCTGTCTACAGCTTCAGGAGTCTGTCTACAGCTTCAGGAGTCTGTCTACAGCTTCAGGAGTCTGTTGACATCTTCAGGAGGCTGTCGACAGTTTCAGGAGGCTGTCGACAGCTTCAGGAGGCTGTTGACAGCTTCAGGAGGCTGTCGACAGCTTCAGGAGTCTGTCTACAGCTTCAGGAGGCTGTCGACAGCTTCAGGAGGCTGTCGACAGCTTCAGGAGGCTGTCGACAGCTTCAGGAGGCTGTCGCTGCTCCACCTATCAGCCAACGATGATGTGCAGCGAAACCAGGCAAGCTTTTAGAGCTTGCCGAAAATGCTTGGCCGCGTCATTTCTGAAAGACACAATTCAGTTGATAGTGAGTGGTGATTCACAATACAGTTGATAGTGAGCGGTGATTCACAATACAGTTGATAGTGAGCGGTGATTCACAATACAGTTGATAGTTAGCGGTGATTCACAATACAGTTGATAGTGAGCGGTGATTCACAATACAGTTGATAGTGAGCGGTGATTCACAATACAGTTGATAGTGATCGGTGATTCACAATACAGTTGATAGTGAGCGGTGATTCACAATACAGTTGATAGTGATCGGTGATTCACAATACAGTTGATAGTGAGCGGTGATTCACAATACAGTTGATAGTGAGCGGTGATTCACAATACAGTTGATAGTGAGCGGTGATTCACAATACAGTTGATAGTGAGCGGTGATTCACAATACAGTTGATAGTTAGCGGTGATTCACAATACAGTTGATGGTGAGTGGTGATTCACAATACAGTTGATAATGAGCGGTGATTCACAATACAGTTGATAGTGAGCGGTGATTCACAATACAGTTGATAGTGAGCGGTGATTCACAATACAGTTGATGGTGAGTGGTGATTCACAATACAGTTGATAATGAGCGGTGATTCACAATACAGTTGATAGTGAGCGGTGATTCACAATACAGTTGATAGTGAGCGGTGATTCACAATACAGTTGATAGTGAGTGGTGATTCACAATTCCGTTGATAGTGAGCGGTGATTCACAATACAGTTGATAGTGAGCGCAGGGGTGTTAAAAAGTGCGAACTTACTATGTATAGTGGGCGCCAAAATATTCCCTACAAGAACTTGCTCCGGGGCCGAAAATGTCCCAATTTAACAATCTGCTTTGCTCTGTGTTTATCAATTATGTAAAGTGTAATGCACAACTACACATACTTTTCAAATTAGCTGCCAAGTTTCTTTCTTTATTATTGCTAGTTGTGAACCCCAAATACAGTTAATTCAAACATACTTATAGCAAAACTTGTAAAATATAGTGTAACAAGTACAGCCCTGATGTTTATTACATCCTACTTAACAGAATGCAAACAATGTGTAACAGTTAATGAAAATACTTCTGAACTACGCCATATTAATATTGGAGTGCCACAAGGTTCCATCCTGGGACCATTACTATTCATCATATATATAAATGACCTTCCAAACACCTTCAATAATGCCAGTTGCTTACTCTATGCGGACGACACCGCTCTTTTCTTTGAAAGCAACAATGCAACACACTTACAATCAATAATTAATGAAGAGCTACCCAAAATAAGTAAGTGGTTAAACATGAATAAGCTCTCCTTGAATACTGATAACACTTTTTGCCAACTCTATAGCAACTCAAGTAAAATCACAAATGTGGATGTTGTTATAAATGATAAGAATATAAAATGTGTTGATGTAGTTAAATATATTGGTGTATACATAGACAACAAACTCTCTTGGCGCTATCATATAAATCACCTTGCAAGCATCATTGGCCGAAACATAGGGATTATCTACCGCTCTAAGTTCGTACTTGGGCGGAAACCATTACTTTTGCTCTACAACTCTCTTATATTGCCATATATAAATTACTGTTGCATTGTCTGGGGTAATACTTTTCCCACATATATAAGCAGAATATATTTTTTGCACAAAAAAAACTGTGCGAATTATAACCAGTAGCAATAGACTTGCTCATGCTGGTCCACTATTCAAAGACCTCAAACTACTGAAGGTACAAGCAAGATATAGCCAAGCTACAAATACTGTTCTAATCCACAAAAAGATTCAAGGAACATTGCCAACAAGATTAGGTCTACTTTTCAATATAAAGGAGCAACGAGAAACCGATGCCAGAACTATTCAACATGCAATTAAACCTTTCTCATATAAACTTTATAGAACACAAACTATAGGATGGCAGGGCTGGGTGAGACCGAACAGCCTATGGAATTATATCATAACCCCCCCTGTTTCCTTTAATATGTGATGTTCCTTCCTCGAAACATATAATTAAGCAAGTCACCAAAAAACACTTCTTGCAATCTTACATTTAGCAATCATTGCATTCTGTAGCATAACATGTATAATTCATGATTAAGCACATATGTGGTATGTATGTATGTATGTATATGTGTGTGTGTGTGTGTGTGTGTGTGTGTGTGTGTGTGTGTGTGTGTGTGTGTGTGTGTGTGTGTGTGTGTGTGTGTGTTTGTGTGTGCGTGTGCGTGTGCGTGTGCGTGTGCGTGTGCGTGTGCGTGTGCGTGTGCGTGTGCGTGTGCGTGTGCGTGTGCGTGTGCGTGTGCGTGTGCGTGTGCGTGTGCGTGTGCGTGTGCGTGTGCGTGTGCGTGCGTGCGCGCGCGCGCGCGTGTGTGTGTGTGTGTGTGTGTGTGTGTGTGTGTGTGTGTGTGTGTGTGTGTGTGTATGTGTGTGTGTGTCATAATAACACTGCGTGCATCATTCATACTATCGTATACTCACATTGAACAAATACTTATAATAACACATCAAGCATTGTCATCAAATACCACGAAGCATTGCAACTTAAAAACAAATAAAGTTTAGTTACACAAGCTTCACAAGTTATAATTATTAGTTATATAATTTAAAAAATAGTCATATATTATATAGCTATTTTAAGGTATAGCACAAGTAAGTTATAGTTAAATATAGTTACACAATACATCAGGGATGGCAATTTATATTGCTTTTGACCAATATAAATACCTCTATTTCGTGTATACTTTCTTGAAATATAATTCATTTGATACATCATTCGCGTAAGCCACCCCGACTAACTGGTGCTGGAACCTGGGTGAGACCGAACAGCAACAAGCTTTGCTTAGCTGGGAGGACTCACCGGATTCAGGCAAAGACCTTCTGCTTGCCTAGACCAGGACCTGCCTTGCCCATCCTTTGTATGAATGAAAGTGTATCCTGTCTCACTGTCTGGCAAATCTTTCTTGATATCAACGAGATCGGGGCAGCAGACAGTGAGACAAACCCTTGCGATCCTTAATAACTCGGCTATATTTGTGCAAATGTGAGAATGTACTATTCCCAGGGGGCGTAGTTGGGGGGGGGGGGGGCAGTCGCTTGCTGATTTCAGCAGCGACTACTTTCTGCCTTCTTATTTTTTACCACAGCTAACACACCACCGCCCTCCTCTCTTCATTGGCTTGTCTATTTTCTTCTTCCATTTCATAGCTGGGTGTGCCGCGTCATTTTCTCTTTTGTTTTCTGGTGTTCACGTAAGGTGATGTGCGTCATTGGGATAGAGGGCGGGGGCACTCCTGGTCACCTATTCATGGGTGACGGCATAGAAAAAAGGGGGGAAATTTAATTTACTTACTGTGCAATATTGAAGAGATAATTATCATCTGAGACTGAATGGAGGGCATGTACAAGTAATGTGTTCAGTGCAAGTGTATATATTTTCAAGTAAGGAGGTTGTTTATGTTTAAATGTTTATGCATGTTTGTTGGCACGCTATTTTTCTAGTCTCGCGTTGCAGCACATGCCGTACGGACTACGGACACGGACGGACGAAGTTTAAACTAGTGTCCTGCTGCTCCAGGTATCGGCGTGTGAACTGTGTGTCCTGCTGCTCCAGGTATCCAGGTAGTGTCCTGCTGCTCCAGGTATGTGTCCTGCTGCTCCAGGTATCGGCGTGTGAACTGTGTGTCCTGCTGCTCCAGGTGTCGGCGTGTGAACTGTGTGTCCTGCTGCTCCAGGTATCGGCGTGTGAACTGTGTGTCCTGCTGCTCCAGGTATCGGCGTGTGAACTGTGTGTCCTGCTGCTCCAGGTATCGGCGTGTGAACTGTGTGTCCTGCTGCTCCAGGTATCGGCGTGTGAACTGTGTGTCCTGCTGCTCCAGGTATCGGCGTGTGAACTGTGTGTCCTGCTGCTCCAGGTATCGGCGTGTGAACTGTGTGTCCTGCTGCTGCAGGTATCGGCGTGTGAACTGTGTGTCCTGCTGCTGCAGGTATCGGCGTGTGAACTGTGTGTCCTGCTGCTCCAGGTATCGGCGTGTGAACTGTGTGTCCTGCTGCTCCAGGTATCGGCGTGTGAACTGTGTGTCCTGCTGCTCCAGGTATCGGCGTGTGAACTGTGTGTCCTGCTGCTCCAGGTATCGGCGTGTGAACTGTGTGTCCTGCTGCTGCAGGTATCGGCGTGTGAACTGTGTGTCCTGCTGCTGCAGGTATCGGCGTGTGAACTGTGTGTCCTGCTGCTCCAGGTATCGGCGTGTGAACTGTGTGTCCTGCTGCTGCAGGTATCGGCGTGTGAACTGTGTGTCCTGCTGCTGCAGGTATCGGCGTGTGAACTGTGTGTCCTGCTGCTCCAGGTATCGGCGTGTGAACTGTGTGTCCTGCTGCTCCAGGTATGTGTCCTGCTGCTCCAGGTATGTGTCCTGCTGCTCCAGGTATGTGTCCTGCTGCTCCAGGTGTCCTGCTGCTCCAGGTATGTGTCCTGCTGCTCCAGGTATGTGTCCTGCTGCTCCAGGTATGTGTCCTGCTGCTCCAGGTGTCCTGCTGCTCCAGGTATGTGTCCTGCTGCTCCAGGTATGTGTCCTGCTGCTCCAGGTATGTGTCCTGCTGCTCCAGGTATGTGTCCTGCTGCTCCAGGTATGTGTCCTGCTGCTCCAGGTATGTGTCCTGCTGCTCCAGGTGTCCTGCTGCTCCAGGTATGTGTCCTGCTGCTCCAGGTATGTGTCCTGCTGCTCCAGGTATGTGTCCTGCTGCTCCAGGTATGTGTCCTGCTGCTCCAGGTATGTGTCCTGCTGCTCCAGGTATGTGTCCTGCTGCTCCAGGTATGTGTCCTGCTGCTCCAGGTATGTGTCCTGCTGCTCCAGGTATGTGTCCTGCTGCTCCAGGTATGTGTCCTACTAGTGATGTCATTTTTCAAAAATTTCCTGACCGATTCCAAACCGATACCGAATGGAAGGCATTTCGGTTGACCGAATACCGACCGATTTTGTTTGAAGCCAAAAATGTCCAAAATTTTACCGATTTTCAAATTGTATACTTATTGATGTAGATAACACACTGTAAACAAAAATGTTTTGTTTAACATCATAAAACACATATACAGTTTAAAAAAGACAGTATTATTGTGAAAAGGAGAACCAAATACATTTACAAAGCAAAGTAACTCCCTATGCTACAAGCAAGACCGAAAGCACATTGAAAACAGGATGGAAAAATGTGGCCTCAATCATTTCATATTAATTTGCAGCATAATACATATTACATAAATACATACATAGGAAGAAATACATTTTATCTGGCCAAAGTTGGAGGGGCATACTGGTTACTGGTTTGTGCTTGCTATTTAAGATTTTATACAATACTTATTTTTAAGGACCTCACTTCCTCTTGTGAGCAATATCTTTAATCTTGATATAATAATGATGTGTTCTATTTATTATTTACATTAATTGATTGAATTTGGAGCAAATTTGCCGGATATAATGAGTAAAAGTGTGACAGAAAAGTGAATTGTTTAAGATTAGCCTGACCGGAAAGTGTCCAAAAATTGATAAGCCTGACCGACTGATTACCAAATCGGTCACACTCACAACATTTTTTCGGTTACCAAAATGTCGGTAACCGATTGACACCACTATTCCCTACCAACTACTTCACATTGCAGTGTGCATACTGCCATTAGCGTACCCAGGCTTCGCTCCAGGAGGGGGCAATTTTTGCTCAGGGGGGCATAAAGTACCCACACCAAAAAAAAATCAACGGATTTGGCCCACTATATTTTTTAGAAGGGCATATTTTCACCATTTTTCTCTTAAACAAAAACAAATAATTCATTTTTGTTCGACCAAAGGGGGCACGTGCAGACCTTCAGGGGGAGCAATTGCTCCGCTTGCCTCCCCCTTGTGTAGGCCTATGCACACTGCATACCATACATAGTTGGGACATCGGCAAGTCATGGCGACGGCACGGAAATCTGTATTTATTTATGTCTTTTTCCGCTTTCTCCGGTTCCGCCGGCGGTTTATTATCATTGGCAGACCTGCAGCAGCAGTCCACGTCACAGGCAGCTACCTGCATTAGCAAGACACACAGTTCACACGCCGATACCTGGAGCAGCAGGACACTAGATTTAACTTCCTCCTAGTGTCCGTAGTCCGTACGGCATGTGCTGCAAGTTGCAACGTGAGACTAGTAAAAAAGCATGCCAACAAACATGCATATACATTTCAACATAAACAACCTCCTTACTTCACACTTTCACTAAACACATTACTTGTACATTCCCTCCACTCAGTCTCAGATGATAACTATCGCTTCAATCTGCACAGTAAGTATATTTTATTTTTTTAATGTTAGTGTTACATTAATCAGCATGCGTCTTAGTATAGCTTATTTAGAATAATAGTTTGTTTATTATTCTTCATTATTCTTGTTGTTATCCACGTATGTTTATATAAAACTAATATTTCGCGCAGTTATTCTCATTTCTTATTTAATATCGATACGGAGCGGGAATCGATTTTCATTTCATGCATCCGAGGGCCTATTATCATCGATTGAAGCGCAAACCATCAAATGTAAAGCACAGCCTCGTGGTTTGAGTAAAGCGTGGTTCTACCAGTTCCCACCACGTTAAACCATGCTTCCCACGTCATTTATTCAAAATAAGAATGCTAGCGCTATCCGCACCCCTTATGCGTGCCTTAGTGCCCAAGTTTTCGCCGCTTTGGCAGCCTTCGTTTTTTATACGGAAAAACAAGCGCGAATGCAGCTAAATTAAAACTGTATCATAATCATGTGGTGATGCAAATCTTAGTACACAGTCTTACTCTGCTTAGGTTAGCATGGCCAACTTGTTGCCATTTGAACGCAAAATATTTATGCCAAGAAAACTTTCTGTAGTATTTTCCTGTGATTTTAGAGAACGAAACTCTTACAAAACAGTGCAAGAATAGGGTATGAACTTTGGTTAGGCACTGCCTAAAGTGCTAAAGTGTTAATGGACCACTGGTTATTGTTCTTCACTTGTGCCGTCTGCCTGCTTCACTTGTAGGTCATTTGCCTTGCCAGCATCCATAACATATCATCTATGAAAATATGTGTTGTTGTCGGCGGCGGAAACCAACACCCCCCCCCCCCCCCCTGCAGTGCGCGGGTTAATTTGTTGTTCTTGAAAGATAGGTATATCCTTGAGTTTCAGATCAATATGGGTGACATCCCTTACCCAGATATCTGTTCATATCATACATTTCTGTGCAATGTTTTGTGTGCATTTTTTGTCTTATTATATCTATAATTACTCCTATATCCTATTTCAGGAAGAAATATGTATATGTTCATTCATGCTGAAGTGACAACATTTAGTCCAGCAGATAACCAACCACTACTTGTTGTTGACTTATGACTGACTTACTTTTACTCACACCATCTAGACTTTTACTCTGGGGACATAGTCACTGACATTCAGGAAATTCATCAAAACTGTAAGTATAACTCCCTATCTGAAGGCTTTCACTTGCAAGAAAGATTCTCTATAATACTGTCGAAGAGCATTTTCGGTGCTCAACCGATGTGGCGCCTTGAGACACACGGTAGCGTTGTCAAGAAGAGAGTGTGTGTATTACTGCTTTCTTGAACGTAGGGTGAGCGAGTTTATATATGCGATTATAGAGGACGCAGGACCGGTTACCTCGGGCGGGTCCCGTGAGCCCGCCGCACGCACAATGGCTCGTTGCGTAGCGGCGAGACAGGATTATCAATCTGGGTCGCGTTTGCGTCTGCAGGCGCTTGCAGACCGACCCGCTTTTGGACCGGTCCGGAGAGATGGTCTCGCGTCCATTGTCCACGCCACATTACCTCACCTTCCCCCGTGAGCCGATGGTAGGAGGCGACATAATACCGTATAGCGGCGTCACGGGTTTGGACAATCACCTTGCACAGCGCTCCTGCAGGTGCGGCGTTGGTACAGTTGGTGCGGCTACTCCCGAAATACCAGGCCGTCAGCTGGTAAGGCTTCTGGCCGGTTAGCGCCGCCGGCGGGGTACCGCGGCGCGTCCAAATATCCTTGGTGTGTGCTCTCTTCTATGTGATATGACGAGAAGGGCTTCTGTCCCACATAGCTTCCATCCCCCATGGAAGCGTAGGGAACCGAAGCGAACACAATAAAGAGAGCAAACTCCTGGACATGCGCGGAGAGTAAATTTAGACATGTGGGCATTGCGAATGTGGTATGAACATATAAGTAAGTGAATGCGTGGCAATTACACCTACTACCTGCCACGGTGGCTTGAATGACCTTTAACGTTATAGAAAAAGGACCATTACCAGGCACGCCTCGCGTGTCCGTCAAGGTCGTGGGGCTTACGGCTGGACGATTCCACTGCTCTTTGGCAGGACCATCCTCGGGAACTTTGCCCGCTTCGGCTACTCTGGCCGTAATATAACTATAATTTCAGTGAATTGACTATGATATAGCACGTAATTGAATGTTCATACCCGAGGCGACAGTTACTTAAAATGGTAATATGACATTGCGAAGTGCAAAATATCAATAGTGATCAAAATAATGCACTTGCAAAACAATCCGCAAATTTAGAGGGAACAACCAACACATAACCATTGCACAACCACACAACACACGAGGCACTGCACGAGGTCTGGCGAGGACAAAAGTTAACAGCAAAGCACTGATACGAAATTTCACAGCACTTCACTAATTTTCCGACGAAAAATTACAAAAGTTAATTGTTTCATATTGTTTTTTGCTGAACTTGCAATGTTTGGACTCAAAATTTCGATGTTTTATTCTTTCTGGTCAGAGTCTAAAATACAAAAGTTCATGTAAATTCTACACTTTTCACTTTTCTTTGACACTTTTCTTCTGTAATTTGTCTTGCAGGGCAGAGGGCTAAAAATAACAAGGTTTATGAAGAAGTCACTTTTTGCTTGATTTTGGTCTTGATTAAAAAAACAAGAGTCTGAAATGCACAGCAATTTTGCTGGCGCTGATGACGCTTTATCAATCGATGGATTGGAGTGATTGTCGCACGGCCCAGGCTGGTCGGCCGTGCGATGTCGGCAGGCTCCGTTTCAGTCCAGTGCAGTTGATGAGGTTGACCTCCAGGCAGATGATGTCGCCGGGGCAGAGCTGAACACTGGGACGATGCTGCTGGACGATGACTTGTCCAGAGGGGCCAGCACCCTAGCCGATGACTTGGCGTAGCGGCGGCGCACCGTCACGGAGAACGAACTATCCAGACTGCGATGTCACTACAGCTGCAGAGGCGTTAGTCCGTCTTGAGGGGCACAGATCCCCTCAACCGCCGCTGCCACCAAATGTCGAAGAGCATTTTCGGTGCTCAACCGACGTGGCGCCTTGAGACACACGGTAGCGTTGCCAAGAAGAGAGTGTGTGTATTACTGCTTTCTTGAACGTAGGATGAGCGAGTTTATATATGCGATTATAGAGGACGCAGGACCGGTTCCTCGGGCGGGTCCCGTGAGCCCGCCGCACGCACAATGGCTCGTTGCGTAGCGGCGAGACAGGATTATCAATATGGGTCGCGTTTGCGTCTGCAGGCGCTTGCAGACCGACCCGCTGCTGGACCGGTCCGGAGAGATGGTCTCGCGTCCATTGTCCACGCCACAATACACTTAAATGCTAGGTCATTGAAAAACAAAATGGCCAATTTCCTAACCTGCCAAGGCAGCTCTGGTGTTGAGTGGTCTGTAATATGTGTCAGAAATATGGTTAAAAGCAGAGATGCTTCAGTATTTCAACATAGATGGTTATAATATTTTTGCCTCTTGCAGAGATGTAAGTGAAGGAGGAGGAACAACTATGTATATATGTGAATAATCAATTTAATGCTAAACTGAGAAATGACTTAGCAGTTATAAACATTAAACAATGATAATCATACAAATAATTTGTTGAAATAGAGCTTAAGGAGAAAAATGTTGCCAATAATTTAATACTTGGAGTAATTTATAGATCTCCAAACTCTTAACAAACATTATTTATTGATTATATGGAACAAGCTCTAACTGCACTTGAAGAAGAAAATAAACTTGTTGCACTTGCAGGTGATTTTAATTTAAATATATTGAAAGAATCAGAAGATAGGCATGTGAGCTGCTTTTGCAATCTTTTGTCTTCTTATAGTTATGTTTCTATGATTTCAAAGCCAACTAGAGTTGTTAAGTACCATTCATCATTGCTCAATAGCATTTATATTAATAAACACAACCATATAAAGTCTTCTGGTGTATTGATAACATATCTTTCAGATCATGTACCTGTATTTGCCCTTATGTCATGGATATATAAAACAGAATCAAACAATCTACCCAAGGAAGTTTTTTAACATGCATAAACTTCCAGAGCTTAATCAATATGTGTGCCGGGCTCCGCCGGGCTCACGATCCCCCACTCCTGATCAGATCGCCGGGCTCACGATCCCCCACTCCTGATCAGATCGCCGGGCTCATGATCCCCCACTCCTGATCAGATCGCCGAGCTCACGATCCCCCCCCCCACTCCTGATCAGATCGCCGGGCTCACGACCCCCCCCCCCCCTCCTGATCAGATCGCCGGGCTCACGATCCCCCACTCCTGATCGGATCGCCAGCCTCACGATCCCCCACTCCTGATCAGATCGCCAGGCTCACGATCCCACCCCCACTCCTGATCAGATCGCCGGGCTCACGATCCCCCAATCCTGATCAGATTGCCAGCCTCACGATCCCCCCACTCCTGATCAGATCGCCAGCCTCACGATCCCCCACTCCTGATCAGATCGCCGAGCTCACGTTCCCCCCCCCCCACTCCTGATCAGATCGCCGGGCTCTCGATCCCCCACTCCTGATCAGATCGCCGGGCTCACGATCCCCCATTGTTGTGTACAATGTTTTCTTTCAAATTTGTCCCTTAATCCAAACTCCTTTCAACCTAAGCATTCCTTTGGGCTTCGAGGTTAATATTGCTTGCATTTTAGCAGGAGCGTGTCGCTTTTAATTGTATTTGTATGCTTGTGTTCCTCCCTTAATTGAATTTGTATGCCACAGTGTGCCTGGACTCCTTTATAGCAATTTCTCGGAGAGCTTATATCCCTCTCGCAAGATTATTATTTCTTCCGTGGAAGCCTGATTCAACAAACGTTGATCAACCAATTTTGTACGAGGGCAACGTGATTAACTCTCCGTAAATAAGGAGTAAACAAAGCCCACACTGTTATTCGCAGAGGTATTTCTTGGTCTATCGTGCTATGCGTACCACACAATTGTAAAATCCTCTATATCGGATTATAGTAGCAAAATGAAAATATATGTTGCGTTACACAAAAAATATGAATGCCGAAATATGAAACTCGTAAATATGAATTACGCATGAGCGAGCAGATGATGTCGTGAGCGAGCAGATGATGTCGTGAGCGAGTAGATGATGTCGTGAGCGAGTAGATGATGTCGTGAGCGAGTAGATGATGTCGTGAACGAGCAGATGATGTCGTGAGCGAGCAGATGATGTCGTGAACGAGCAGATGATGTCGTGAGCGAGCAGATGATGTCGTGAGCGAGCAGATGATGTCGTGAGCGAGTAGATGATGTGGTGAGCGAGTAGATGATGTCGTGAGCGAGCAGATAATGTCGTAAGCGAGCAGATGATGTCGTGAGCGAGCAGATGATGTCGTGAGCGAGTAGATGATGTCGTGAGCGAGCAGATGATGTCGTGAGCGAGTAGATGATGTGGTGAGCGAGTAGATGATGTCGTGAGCGAGCAGATGATGTCGTGAGCGAGCAGATGATGTCGTGAGCGAGCAGATGATGTCGTGAGCGCGGTAGATGACAAGATGTGGACCTGCG
>JAXIVJ010003153.1:75000-90000 GCA_036785665.1 Chirona hameri
CAATTCAACGTAAACAATAAACAAACTTTGTCAAAATTGAATCAATATATTGCATGAACACCGACCAGCCACCAATCATCAAATGCGTCTTATCACTAAGCATCCATTGGTAATTTTAATTGGAAATCGGTTCACAATTGACAGAGGTGTAATTACTTAAAACTGTAACCACAGGCAGAATGTATCCCTAATGTATCGCAGTTACAGGTGCATGTGCTTCTAATTTCTATTGCTGAGAATATTGCAGCTACCGGTACGAGCCATCCTTCAGAAGGTGTGCCTTTTCAAGACGAGTGTCGGTATAATTTTCAATTGGAAATCCAATTAAAATTGACAAAGTTATGGCCAATACTATTTCTAGCTCATGAACACATGATGCGTTTCGGTGGCGGCCGGTCCAAATAGCGAAAACGTTGTTCTATTACCCTGGCGAAAACGAAGTGCGGTAGGAATAATAATGACGTATGTGAAACATCACAAGATTTGTCCCTTTAAAATATGACCAAATATACCCAACGGTTTTTGCGTTGAAACTCAGCAACTAGGTCACTAGGTCGTTTTGGAAGGGAAAATGTCAGATTTGGAGAATTCTCAGTACTCCCGACAATCTGGCTATCTCAGTTAAAAACTAATGTTAAAGGTGTACTATTCTCTTTAAAGGGACATTGCCACCTCACAGGCCAATATGGAGTTTTTGGATATTTTGGATATTATATGAATTTCTTAGGCTACCGTTATGGTTTAAAATTATTTTATTTAAATTTAAGAATTAAATAAAATGATTCCCAAATTCAAAGTTGTAAGTTTGGAAAAAATACAAAACAAGTACCTTGTGTACTTCATGAAGGTCATTGACAAATTCGTCCTTCCCTACCATTGTTTACATCAGTGCGGCATTTTTGGAGGCTCTGTGACATTTCCGATCAAACTGAGCGCTGCTCGGACACACGCTAGCAGCGCTTTCGTTATCCATGGCAACCAGGCGTCAGCCAATCAAAAGCCAGAAAGGGAATACGTTCTGGCTTTTCATTGGCTCACGCCTGGTTGCCATGGAGAACGAAAGCGCTACTAGCGTGCGTTCGAGCAGCGCTCTGATCCGTGAAGCAATCCGTGAAGCATCCGTGATGCATGACTGACTATCAGTATAAGTCATGCATAACAACAACATGCAAACTATACCAACTCGAATAAAATAAGGGCGGAATGAATTAAACCCCAGGCAAGCTAGCATTCGCTAAGTACTCGGCACTGCGCCACAATAGCAAAAGGTGAGGGAAATTCATATTGGATACAATATTATTAAGTCACAAGTTTCTGAAGTGTCAACTACTATGAAATACAGTGATAAAATACCTTTAATAATGATTAACAAGAAAATTCAAACTTAAAAACAATAATTTGAATAAGTCTTTAATTAGCTTTCAACTCAAAATCAGATATATTTTGCAATGCTACACAAGAATGGCACCAGTGACGTCATTAACAAAGCCTGCTACGGGACTTGGGTATACTAATCAGGAACAACTCGCCAAGTGCGCCGAGATGGTTAAGTGCGCCGAGAAGCTTAACAATGACTTTGTAAACAAATCGCCAACGCTAAATAGGTCGCCGTCGATGTGCATCGATGAGCTTCCGATTTAATTGCCAGTTTTGTGTTATTGTTTGTTAGTTTTTTGGGGAAAAAATATTATTTTTAATGATAATATAAAGCATAGTGTTATACACAGCCACAGACAAATTATACAATACTCCTAATGTCGAAAACAAATGAATTGATTTTCAAAAATTGAGGGTCGCAACCACTAACTATGTCGCCGTTGATGTGCATCGATGAGCTTCCGATTTTATTGCCACTTTTGCCAATCGCTGTTAGTTTTAGAAGATCGCCGGGCATATAATCACAACAAGCAGAACGCACAATATATTTTCCACTCCATTGCGTAAAAAAAAACAATACGGGAAAAGCCCGCAGTTTGATGAGGACCAAAAGTACTTGCAAGTACCGGTCGTTAAAAGTGTGGAACGCTTATCAACTTTAACTTGAAATATCTTTCGGTAGGAAAGTTTTCATGCAAAATGTGATGAATTTACAATATATTTTGGTCTCGTCTGGCGATTTCAAGTGCTAACTCCATTTTTGTGGAAAAAGGTCATTATTTCCCTTTAAGCGTGTCCGATTTCACCTGCAAAATTTGGTTCCCGAAACTCCCCCTATTAGATAAAAAAAAATTGCACCCCTCATGCTTGCCAAGCATTCGTAAAATTGGAGTCGCCACATCACTATTTAGAATCACTTCTTTGCGGACGGTTATTTTCTTTTCAATGTTGCAAACTCAATATCACCATTCCGTCAGTGCACTTTAAAATGAAAAAGGTATGCAGTTAATTATATTTGCAATAACCTTAGCCTCTTTCATAATAAAGCAGCAAGAATTGCTATGGCTCGACTTTGGGACCGTAGGAGTTATGTGACCTATACCTTATAACACAGATAGACTTTTCAAGGTCAAGTCTCGGCGAATTCGTACGCTTCGGCTTTGGGCGGGCTCCAATTTCACAGCCAAACTGGATGAGAGCGGCCAGCATGAATCTATTACTGTGTACCAGTGTTCGCCACAGTCCCACCAACCCCCTTTCCCGGCCCAGCCCAGGCCCATGAACACCAAGCCCAAGCCCGGCCCATGCCCGGACAAATTTAGAATATTGAGGCCCAGGACCGCCGGGCCTCTACAGATTAAGCATATCTTATTTTCACAAAAATTGCAATAATTATCCTAGCAAAATACTAAGTTGAAATTGGAAAAAAAACACTGGCAATGTTTTGTCAGAAATCGCAGGTTCTTGTATGTATGTATGTATGTATGTATGTATTCGTAAAAATCTCCACATCGCGGCTCTTCCGATTTCAGAGTCAATACAGTAAACACAATTATAAAAGCACAAATCAATAAACACGTTTAAAATCACTACACTCCATCACCCTTTCGCCATCTCAGTACACCCGCGTGAAAAAGACCGGGCGACTCGACTATCCTAAGCTGAGCTGGTAGACGGTTCCAGGCGGTGGTGGCTCGACATAGAAATGACCGGCGAGCGAGCTCCGTGCGCACGCGTGGAGTTTGCAGCATCATGCTCTCTGATCCCCGCGTGGTCCGGTCGGACACGTTTGCACGAGGCAACACAAGTGCGCGCAGATGTTCAGGCGACTTCGGCGACCTCAGTATCTGGTAGAGTACCACCAAGTCACGTTCAGTCAGCAGCTTTTCTACTTTAAACCACCCAAGTGACTTTAGAGAGGGCGAAATGTGTTGTGACCTTTTCAGTCCTGTGATGATTCTATTCTATATTTCTTAACAAATAATAAGTTGAAATTGACAAACAAAAAACACAGACAAGCCACAAGCAGGTCATAATTGTGGCTTATGGCGCAATAACTGCTGTGGTTATTTGACTCCCAGGCATAGGCGTAACCACCTTCCAAAAGTAGGTGGGGACGGAGGCACTTTGAAGTAGTTCCTTTCCCTGCAACGCCCATAGGCGTAATGTTAAAATCTGAAAATGTTACTGGGGACTGATCCTCAGTGACCTCAGTGGTGGTTACGCGCCTGCTCCCAGGCCCCCAGGGCGGGAATTCTACTTTTTGTTGGTGGAGTACATATCTTTACAAAGGAAAAATACAAAAATAACCTGATGGTAGGCCAAAAACAAGAAATACTGATATACTAATGAATAATGATGAATACACTAACAAACCAATTTCCCCAGATCAAAATGTGCTGACAATTCAAGCTTGGTAGGTACATTAAACCTATGCACTCATGCAGACAAGCAATGTATACCTACCTAAGCACACCATTTCTTTTTCAGGACAACAAATCAGAACAATGCCAGAAAACCGTTACATCGGGGGTCATAACCAGGAAATGTGCCTAGGAATAACATTTCAAATCATGAACTGACCTTCATACAGGGGCGGATCCAGGGGATGGCCGCAGCCCCTCCCTCCCTCCCCCCCCCCCCCCCCCCCCCGCCAGAAGGGCGCCCCACGGGCTGTCTGTCGCCGGGCGCCGCCAGGCGCCCGGCGATGGACAGCCCGTGAGCACGCAGCGTCCCTATGGACCGCACGGACGCCCTTTTGGGCGCCCTGTTGAAAGTAACTTACCTAGTATCAGGTCATACAGGTCATGACCTGGTCCTTTTGACCCGAGGCGCCCTTCCGGCCAGTGACTGCGCCCTTTCGGCCATTGACGGCGCCCTTTCGGCCCTTGACGGCGCCCTTTCGGCCAGTGACGACGCCCTTTCTTTGGAAGGTGCCCCTAAATTGAGCTGCGGCCACCCCTCCTAAAATATCCTGAATCCGCCCTTGCCTTCATATCATATCATTCAAATGGTGTCAATGCTACACAAAACAAAATACCCACCGTGAGATCAATTGAATTGTTCTTGGTGGATTAGGGCGCGTAACTGCTTGGAAATCATCACAATAACTCACGTGTGCGTCCGACACCAACAAGCAATGACGCTGTAGTTTGCTACTCGCTACTATTCTATGAGCGAATGGCAAAACGTCACGGGAACAAGTGAGCTAACGGCCATCCATCTTTCCATGCAGCCAGTCGATTGGTCAAAACCGAATAGGCTTCTGACGTCACAAATGTGAGTCAGCATGTTACGGAGATAACAGCATCCCAGGCCGTCGCGTCAGGTGTGACTGCGCAGTGCCGCCATTTGCATTTTCTATTGGGGGCTGGTCGCATTTTTTTTTGGTAGACAAAGAAGTGCCACGATAAGTGGACGATGTCCAGCATATATTTTTCTGGACATTAAATTGGGTTCAAAGACGAGCCCTTGCTCCGAAACTATGGGACAGATCTGGGTCATTTCTTCACCATTCGATCCGGCGTCGTCCAAAACAGTATCTATCTGAGTTTTATCCGTTTTGGTTCAATTTCAGTGGACCAAATTTCACCCAAAACACGCAAAACGGTTTTTGGAGGGTTTGGTCTAATTTGGTCTACTTAGAGTGGACAAATCTGTATCAAATCAAAAACGGCACCGTTTTGGTCACACCAGCGATCATTGGTGAAGAAATGACCCAGATCGGTCCCATAGTTTCGGAGCATGAGCTCGTCTTTGAACTCAATTTAATGTCCAGAAAAATATATGCCGATGACCACACCGAATTTCAAAGCAATATCTGTGTCACTTCTTTGTCTATCAAACAAATTATGTGACGCGACGCGAGCAGGCGCTAAGGGCCTGCTCCAGTGGCGCCTCTAACCTCCTCTAACCTCCGCCAAGTTGCTCCAACTTGCAACTGTATGTAATAGGATAGGACTGCAAGTTGGAGCAACTTGAAAGAGGTTAGAAGAGGTTAGAAGCGCTACTGGAACAGGCACATATCATCTATGCCGACACATGATTGATCATTGTAAACTAATGACGTAGCCATTGCCCAGTGGCCATAATATCAAAGAGTTTTAACCATTGATATACTCAAATACAATACTTTTCCATTTATGTACGTGAAATGCAACGTAAAAATGCAAGCTTTTAGCCATAAATGTATAAAAAAAATTGTGGAGTTTTGGAAACTGCATACGTCATTAAATAAATGGTAGATTTCGAATTGAAAGATGTAACGTTTGAGCTGTGTGAACTAACCTGTTAGGTGTACTTATACGGCCTTGGTTAGGTGGCGCCGTTCGGGAGTGGGGTGTTGCTTCGACAAAACGGATCAAAATATTGATTGAAAATGTTCTCAACTGGGTAAGATGTAATCCTGTTATATGTCTGACTGCGATATTTAAAACACTTGCAGTCCCATAAACTGTTTGTAGGGGTTTGAACCTTGAATTTCCTGTGAATGATTCTAAAATCAAGTACAAAGTAGAAGGGCCCTACCAATTACAAATTAGGCCTATGACGTTGCATGGTAAGAATGACCTTCAAATCTATCAAGTTAGCATTGGGGCCCTACCAATCATTTGCAGGACATGACGCCCCTGTTCAGGTGTTCATGTACATGATGACTGAGTATTAGTAGGTGTCATTATTCTGTACTCTGTAGTACTAACCAAGGTTGCTATAACAAAAGGTTAGGCAGATCATACGTCACTGATTCTGAAGCTGTATGACTGTACTAAGGCTGTATGACCAAGACCTTATGACTGGGACTATATGACCAAACTGACCTGGTTTTGGAATCAGCACATCTCTACCAATCCATAAAGGCAAGGCAAGCCAACATTTTCCCAGTAGGATCTTCATGGGGCCATCCCCAAAACACTGATTTCACCGTTGGCTCGTGGGTTGAAGGCCACGGACCATGACTTTGGTGACGTCATCACTTAGGAATGTCAAACATTTGGCGGGGGCTGGTACTAACTACTATTGCATATAACTCTGATAGTACTGTTATAATTGATTTGAGTGTTGATACACTATTCAATCAATATGTATTATGGTGAGCTCAATATCACTCACATATTCCATAGTGTGTTGCTATGGAAGTGAAGTGAACTGCTGGTTAAAATATTTTTGAGCTCTGAGCTGAGCTTGTGCGATGCGCGCATTACTTCAAAATTATCAGGCCCGGGACCGCCCGGAGCCCAGTGATTTCCTTAAAGTTGAGGCCCGGCCCAGGCTCAGCCCATGGCCCATAGGGTCAGCCCGGCCCATGGCGAACTCTGCTGTGTACAGCTGGGACCAACGTTTTGGAGTCAGAAATAAATACAAAACAAATTGCTGATACCCTGCTTTAGGTGCTGCAAGAGCAAGTTTGAGCTTGAGCATACACGGTTGTTGATCCCCACCTTTAATTTAAGTTGCTTTTTCGAAATCCTCCGGAGGTGGATCCCTTTAACCCTTGCCTGACAAGCCCCACCCCCTGAGGTTTTTCTTAAATAACTTTTGACACATGGAGTGCATCTTGCTGAATTTTTTTATAGCTGGGTTTACAACAACTATACGTAGGCTGTACAAATTTAATCGAAATTGGTTGAGCAGTTTTGGAGATAATAATGTTTTGATGACGTCATGTTGGTAAAAAAAAAATGAAAAATCGTAGAGAACAGAGTTTTAAAGCAAATTGCAAACGCAATTCACCAAAGATGCAAAATGGCAATCTCTTTAAAATGGTATCTTTTATTTTCAAAATTTGGGGTTTTTGACCCCTAAAATAAAAAATAAATGATTTTTTGGGGTGAAAATCCCCACAAAATCAAAATTTTCAAAGATATTAGAAAAACCGGAATATATGTGAGAGAATTGAGTATGGGCAATACCCATACCAAATGTCAAAGCAATGTATTCATTTTTGACTGAGCGATGGCTTCCTAAGGCGTAAGAAACTGATGACGTCATTTATTTTTTTACTTCTTTTGACATTTTTGGACAAGATACGAACAAATAATTACCTTTTTTGTATTTCTGAGCCAAAACTTGTCTAGGAACATGCCTTTTTATTTACATTTATTAATTTCTAATTTTGAGGTTTCCTGAAGAGCAAAATCGCTGTTCTGGGCGTGGTAAATCCGAGGTCATTCACTTGACCTGGAAGGTCACTCGTTGACCTGAAACCTAAAAACTGTTCATCGCATACTGTTAGATTCCTCTCATGACAGGCAACATGCTGGTTCTTACCGCATTGCTCTAAGTTGCTTGGTTTGGAAGTTAACAGTGAGGCCTTTCAGGCCCCCCCCCCCCCCCGTAGGGCGAAGGTGAAAAAAGCTCCCGTAGGGCGAGGGTTAAGCGATGATATTTAATTCGACGAAAATATTCCGGCAGTATTAGCGTCACCCATTATTTACGTTTGTCTTCATCATAAGTTACCTAGCAGCCAGTAGCGATTTTTTTGTGGTTGGATATTGGTCAGTAAAGAGGCGCATCGGGCTTTGTACATTTGCTGGTCAAATTCGTCCTCGTTTGGGGTGTGGAGGGGGGGGGGGGGGGTACAGTGGTGTAAAGGATGAAATTGTCAACAAATATTGAATATAAATTTCAACGCCTGACACCCTGCCTAAATATTGATCAAACAGCTTTGTGTTGCACATATAATTTGAAGACGGTACATTCCCCTGCAAAGTGGTGCCTGTTTCAGCATTCTATGTTTAACAGTAATTGTCGAGCACCGATTTTAATACTGACAAATGCTCTAAAATGATAATTTTGCATGTAGGTCATGACTTTGTACGTGACACGTGCATCGCTCTGAACGTCATATTATACGCCAGGCGAATAATCTGTTTTCTATCGGAGCGTGTTTATCGCGGCTGCGAGCTATCAGCCACTGCGAGGCTGTCGAGCTATCGGCCCCGGATCGACGCAGAGTTTGACCGTTTTTCCCATTCAGAAATCTCGAACAAATGATTTGGTTTGATTGATTAGGCTGTCATTGAGCTTTGAGGTGCCTTTGAGTGTGGTGTAAAATATCAGTTTTTTGGCGCTTACCAATTCATTACCGAGCGGGCGCGAGGCGCCCGTGAGGTTTCTCGTTAACTTACTAGACAAAATTACATTTGACCCGGTCCGGCCCGGCCCGACATAGCCGTACAGGCGCTTTTCGAAAGCTAATAACTTTACAACCACTGCCCCGATTGAGATCAGGTTTTCACCATGGGATAGTTACATCACATAAATTTGACTTAGAGCAAAACTATGCACATGAAAGTTATAATTTAACTTAGTGTACAAAGTTACAATCCATAGTTTTCGTCGGCATAATTTGCGCTGGCGAAGCCTTCCATAATCAACGAATATTAATCTAAGCAACTTATATACGGTGAACGTACTCCCTTTTGGCGGATTCGAGAAAGGAGATCATGAACAATTTAATACATCTTATTTGTTTATGTAGTTTGTCCCAGGGCAGCGCCATCTTACTTTTTACATCTTCATTCAGCTGAACGTTCCTAAAACTATTTGCATAGTAGGGTAAAACTATTGAATGTGTTACTCATTATTGGGACAGTCAATGCACACGTGTGCTCCCGTACCGTTTCATATTTCAAACCTGTTTTAGCTTTACCAGAGCGCGCCCGCTCGGTCATCGTCCAAAAAGGCGCCCAAAATATGATACTGGTATAGTGGCCTAAATCCGAGGAGATATCATTTCGCGCCATTTTTTTGGGGGGGATGGCATTTGCTATGGGGGGGGGGGCATTTTTGCCGGAGGGGGCGCCCTGGGTTTCTTTGCCCCCCCCCCCCCCCCCCATCCGAAAATACGTTCCGCCGCCACTGTTCACTAACGATGGTAACGAAGTGTATCCAGCCAGGTGACGTTTTGCGTTTGAGATGTTCGTTCCCTTCCTCTCGGATTATTATGCTGGTCGTGAATTTGCCAGCTGATGTCGTTTCGATGCGGATGCGGTAACAGTATGGGTGACTGAGTGACTGAGTGACTGAGTGACTATGGGTGACTGAGTGAGCGACATGCATAAGACACCGGCATGTGTCCACCCAGCAGATCCGGGCTCTCTCCTTCAAACGCGAGGTGCCTGGACGGCTTCTTTGATCGTCCGCCCTCCAAAGGCGGCATTTTCTCTGGCTGCGTCCGAGATGATGCTGTTACCTCAAAACAGAGGAGCCCAGCCCTTTTGGTATGCTAACTGAATCTTCCGTGCATACGATTATGGAGATTTGCATATCAAACGAATCAGTTTGAGTCATAAAGTAGTGAAGTAATATTAGTATGCGGAAAAAGCGAGTAGAAAGTTCCATCGCTTCAAAGTAAGCTGAAAATGTGGTGCCAAACAGTAGCTTTCACGTAAAAGAATCAGGTCGTAAAGCGTCAGAAGCCAAAGCAAATTCACTTTAAATGTTTATTCCAACTTGTCTTTACCGCTCGGATCGCGTCGCGTCACAGTATTGTGTCACCATTAGGCACCCATTACAGATGTGTTCTGATTACTCATATAACTGCTCTTACCACCGACATATCAACCAGTAAGGCGCCGTAATTGGCGCGGAAAGAGCGAGCGCAATTGAAATATATGGTGAATTTCCAGCCTCTCTGGTACAACGCGCTTGGGCAAGTAGTTTCTGAGGTACAAAAATGGCGAGCACGTGCGCACGTGCAGAGGTACCCCACCCCTGACTTGTGGAAAGGCCGCGGCTGAGAGGTCCCTAACCACACACCAAATTAGAACACAATCGGGTCAGCCGCTCCTGAGATAGAGAATAGGGGTGTGCACGTGCGCACGTGCAGAGGCACCCTATCCCTGACTTGTGGGGAAATGGCGACTGAGGGGTTCCTAACTACACATCAAATTTGCACATAATCTGCCCAGCCGTTGCGAAGTTTTTGCGAGAAAACACTTTTCAACACCACTCACGCGGCACGTGCCACGCACAGTGGTAGTCACCCACATGAGTCGCCACTGGTCTCAAACAGGGTAGGTTGGATGGGGCTGCTCAGCAAAAAAGCCCGCTTGCCAATCGGACGTGTGGTTGCAGAGATATGCGCTTCTCAATAGCGTCGCCACGGGTCGGGTCGGGTCGAGCCGGGCCGGGCCGGGCCGCTCATATTCAGATGTTTCCCATATACCACGGAAGGGCTACCTCAAATAGTAGCCTCCAATGTGAATCGCAGAGCAAGTCAAGCTGTATCGGCAGAGGTTCAGTTTACGTCCTCGGCATGTTTCGTTACTGGTGCGTGCTCCTTAGAGCTGTATCGGCAGAAGTTCAGTTTACGTCCTCGGAATGTTTCGTTACTGGTGCGTGCTCCTTAGAGCTGTATCGGCAGAAGTTCAGTTTACGTCCTCGGCATGTTTCGTTACTGGTGCGTGCTCCTTAGAGCTGTATCGGCAGAAGTTCAGTTTACGTCCTCGGCATGTTTCGTTACTGGTGCGTGCTCCTTAGAGGCCGTCAGTTTGCAACTTTTTCCAGGTTTTAGAAGCTTTTCCCATGCGTCTTCGCGTGAAAAACAGGGTATGGTTCTTTTTCCCCAAAAAAAACTGCGTCTTAACTTAGCGCATACACAATTTATGAGAAATTATTTTGGGTCTGCATTAACCAGGTAGATTGTGAAGTAAATAGTTTTCGCACATTTTGTAAACATTTTTCCTATACTCGTGTCGTATTTTACCTAACAAATTTATTTCATCGCAGTAACGCATTTACTGGAAGTGTTATCCAGCCAGGAATACAAGTTGTACATGGACTACAGCCAGGACTGCATCACAGGACTACAAGTTCGTTCGTAATGCACATTGAGAAGCATCAACATCTGCCGGACTGGGATAAGACGGAGATCCTCTGGAGCGGCAAAGAAAGAAGCAAACGCAAGGCCGTAGAGGCGGCTGTGATCGCGACATTGCCCAATATTAATTATAAACGAGGGGATTACACTTAAGCTCCAATACTAGCGAGGATTCTTTGGGAGGATAAGATTAATGTCACGTGATTTGCATTAAATTTTGCATTTAATTTGCAAACCTATAGCGCCGTGGATCGTCTCCATTGTATCGATTGTTTGTGTATCTTTTATGTACTGATGAAGATGTAATATCGAAACGCGTCTACATAATATATAATTATTGTATTGTTGTCCATTATTGCTCACATATATGTATATATATATATATATATATATATATATATATATATATATATATATATACATACATACATCCAAACATGCATACATACATACATACATACATACATACATACATACATACATACATACATATAGATAGATATATAGATAGATAGATATAGATATAGATATAGATATAGATATAGATATAGATATAGATATAGATTATAGTATAGATATATGATATAGATATAGATATAGATATAGATATAGATATAGATAGATATAGATATAGATATAGATATAGATATAGATATAGATATAGATATAGATATAGATATATATATAGATATAGATATAGATATAGATACAGATATAGATATAGATATAGATTTAAGATATAGATATAGATATATATGATATAGATATATATATATATATATATATATATATATATATATATATATAATATATATATATATATATATATATATAATTACAAGCGCGGAGTACGATGGTGACGCTGCATGAACGCTCGAAGTGAATGTCCGACCCGTTACAAGCGCGGAGTCATCAGAACCTATGTACGGACGAGCCTGAAAACATGCAGCACTTGGCAGCTCTTTGATAGAGAAGTTGCTCACGTCAAGAAGATGTTAATGAATAACAACTACAAGGCAGCTGACATTGACCAAACAACAAAGAGCGTATTAGACCAGCACCTATGTCCGAGCAAGTCAGATAGGGAGGCCAACACACTGATCCTCTACTACAAGAACCAGATGACAGATGCATACAAAAGTGGGACGAACGGATCTTCAGGACATCGTGAAGAAGAATGTCACACCTACAGACAACAACCGCGTGGGCGCTGCGTATCTACTACAGAAGTAGGCGTACATCGAACCTGATAATGAGAAACAACACGAATAAGTCCACAAACCCTGAAGTGTTCCAATATAGTGTACCAGTTTACCTGCCCAGATGAGGATTGCAAGCCTCATAATACCCCGGTCCTGCTATATAGGCCACACGACAACCACCCTATCAAGGCGACTCACCTACCAACAAACAAAAAAAACGGAGAACTCGAAAAACGCATGCGAGAAAAACACCGCCGCAGTGTCACTCGCCAGATCAGAGGCCAATTTCACAAAGCAAAAAAAAAAGGTTTGTATAATTACAAAAAATTTCTTTGTTATTAACAAATATTTTTTTTACACATGTTTGTTGATTTGAATTTCACAAACCCCAGGGCTGTAAATCTCAATTTACTATTTACAACTAGTTTACAAAGATATTGTTTGTAATTCTTTTTTGCAATTGCACATGTTCTAAATCTTCTCACAGGTTGACGGAAGTGATGGAATGTATTGAATTTTAAAAACAACTTGTAATTCCTGGAGGTTCTGATTTCAAGAAACTGCATTGATAGTTGACTTGTTTGACTGTAGGGGTTATTTTCTGTGTGAGGTTGTTACGTTGCCGAGGTTGTCATAGGGTAAAATTTTAGTTATGCCATAGGTATGGGGAGGCTGCCCAAACAAAGTTATTTCCCGAGAGATTCGATACAGGGATCGCCAGCTTTGAAGTACCCAGTGCAACCTTACCGATTGCGCTGTGAGGGGCGCCTCCGCGCGGAGAAACCCGCATGCGATATAATTGCAGCGGTCAACGATGTCTTGTGCAATGTGCAAGTGAACCTTCACCCTTTACGACCGTAGGAAATCGGCTATGTTAGTGTGGAACTAAATGTCGAGAATTACAAGCGATCCCTTCTTTTTAAGTAGTTCCTGTTGTTATAGCATCCGCCACCTGCTAATGGTCAAATTCTGTTTACTCTAACTGCTTACCAAGATGTATTTTTACAATTCAGAATTTGCATTCCGATGAAATGTTAATTAAAGATTATTACTCCCTATAATAATTTTATATGAATAAAAAAATAAACCTACTATGTAAATATTTGTTAAATTATTGTTAACAATCAAATTATTTGCATTAGCAATCAAGTTTATTACAAACGTTCTTGATTTCAAGCTTTCTGCTGTACTACATTTGTGTTTACAATTTTCTTTACAATCGGTAATTCAGAGGTGGCGAATGTTTGTGAATGTCTTTTTTGAGGTTTGCAATATTTGCTTGCGTTTGTAATCGCAAACATGTGTAATTACTAACTCTTTGTGAAATAGGCCTCTGTTGTTGAATTAACATTCTTAATAGTACAATTAACCTCAATAAATTTGTGATGCAAACTTTAATTTCAGACATAAATGTGCGCGTATGGTACAATGGTTCGTTTACACATACCAGGAATTGTTTTGTTGATATGGTTATTATTAGGTTTATATATATACTGCAGTAATCATTTCTAGTACATATTTAATGTTTAAATATATAGACTTATCGGCTACTATCTGGTTTATATTTCATATTCGAATTTTCGACCTTCACATTGAGGTCGTTATCAGAATGTTTAGCAACACTCTCTTTCTGCTGTAATAACATTTGCATAAATTTTCGTTGATGAGTGTTGCTAAAACTTTCATGATAACGACCTCAATGTGAAGGTCGAAAATTCGAATATGAATAATAAACCTGAGTAGTAGCCGATAAGTCCTATAATTTACATTATAATTGCCTAATCAGAAAAGCTTAAAAACAAACGCTACATTTTTAATATAGTATTGTTTCACTTATGATAAGAGCAGTCAGCAGAGTTTGTGATGAGTTAAAGTACTCTTTAAGTTTTTTTTCAGACAGAAAATTGATTTATGTGGGTGTTGGAAAAGCACTCTTGAACAATGTTTGGACCCCTTTATTATTTAGTTGCTCCTCTATTTTTTTTTGTTATATCAGATGTGACTTTGACTTGTAAGAGGATGAGTCGACTCAGCTATTGACACAAGCAGCATCCAGGTGGACTCAACTTTGACTCAAGCGACATCCATGTGTACTTCGCTCTCTGACGCAACTCAAACCCCTATTTTTGATTAAGCGACTCGACCCTGACTCAAGTTGAGCCCTTATTTTTTTTTAAGCGACTCAACTCTGACTCAAGCCGAGCCCCTATTTTTCTTAGAGACTCGACTCTGACTCAAGTTGATTTGAGTCAGAGTTGAGTCAATCTAGACTCACCGTACTCTGGAGTCGAGCACAACCCTGCATCCAGCTACTGAGGCCGACCTTGAATATCCAGCGCGACCATGAAGGTGATTATCACCCTTCCATGATATGACCGTTTAGAGTAGTGGGTATCGTAAAGAAGCTTCCAATTTTCCTTTTGCGTTATTTTCGTAGACGAGGAGCGCTGACGAAGAGACTTTGCATGCCTAAAACATGTTGTTCAAATATGTGATTGATCGGAATGTTACAGTGAATGAATCGATTTGAAAAACGATACTTAGGATAGTTTGTGCAATGCAATGTATTATTGTTATTAATTTCTGTATACTTATGGC
>JAXIVJ010003153.1:95000-97895 GCA_036785665.1 Chirona hameri
AATGCTTCCCACGTCATTTGGTCAAAATAAGAATGCTAGCGCTATCGCCCTCCACCCAGAGACTCGTCAGTACCTCTAAAACATAGAGAAAAAGCTGACCAACTGAAGGAAATATACTGAGCTGTTGCTTTCCGCTGCATCGGTACAGGGTAATAGAACAACGTTGTTGAACATTCCAGTAAGGAATGTAACGCCCAAATGAAATAGTCAAGATATTATTATTTCTGGGAATTGCTTTGCTATTATAAATTAAAGGTATTGTTTGCTATCAATAACCTTGTATTTCCATAGATTATATATGTATGTATTGAAATTCATTCCAGCAAATATACGAAGTAGTGTATATTTCAGTATCTGTATACAGATACTGTGAAATATACACTTATATTGCTATGCTACTATAGTATGCATTTGGAAGCGGTCATAAGCATATATTCGAGTAGTACTCCCTTAGTCGAAGTAGTGTATTATTTCAGTACCTGTAGTAGCATTTGGAAGTTGTCAGGAGGTCGCATTCCGACATTGATATAACGCCTAAGGCCCATGAAATCCCTTTGCGCCCGGAATATCGAAAAAATGGCACATGGAACCCATTGTATAGCCAAGGGTTGTAGCTATCTGATCCAGAAGTCGGATTTAAAATATCTACCATAGGTATGAGCTAGCCTTCATCTGAAATTCATCGATTATCAGGGGGAACCTCTATGGTGTAGTAGGTTTTTCAAGCCCAAACGCCCGAGTGAATCCAACCTTACTTGTGGGAGTTTGGTTCGGTTGGCTGACGCAATTGAGAGGCAACTACCGCCGGCTGTCGGCATACGAGGAAAGATGGTGCCATTTTCGGAACAATCAAAAAAACTAATTTTGGAACGAAACAAAACGAATTTGGAAATAAACAATGCCTACGCCTAACCATGATGATGGCAATGACGTCATGCAATGGGTAGAGGACCCTATTTTTAAAATTACCTTGGAAGGGACGTTACCACAGCAGCAAGAGCTTTAAGCACTGCGAGTTTTCTAGAACGGTCGTTTGACTCAGGGGCTGTCACTTGTCATCTCTGCACCCCCCATCTAGGAATGTCGTGAAAGGAAGATCCACATATAACAATTTCCTAAAAGCGTGACATACGTGTTTTCTTAGGGACGTGACATCATCAGATTACCAAGATTTTGGCGCATCGACCTTTGTGGCGTTGGTTGGTTGTAAACCGCCCTTTAACATTAGCGAAGGAGTAGGAGCCCATTTCGATGCAAAATAGGAGCGACCTTAGGAGCATAATGGTATTTAGGATACAAGGATAACTTGAATCGGTCTTCTTTCAAAGCATGTTTTATGTAAATCTGCTGAGTAGAAACTCTTGATATAGTCTTTAAAAAATTGCGAGATATTATTGATTTGTATAGGGGGCAAGGGATTGTGTCCAGATGACGTCACCAGCCCTGAGTCAGATTCGGTCAAATCGCCGGATGACTATACCTTGTTTACGGCTTTGCTTTCACCATGTTTTGCTTCGGCCAAGGGGTGACACGCTTAGACGCCGTATAGCCGCCTCGTCGTGCCTACAAACGTGATTTGACGTCACTGGCGGGCAGCGGCTGCACCAATCTAATTGCAAGATTTCAGTTAGCAACAGCGCAATAGTTGGAAATTGAACAGTCTGTTGGTGGCGTTGTTGCGTGCGGGTTTCGATGGCTGACATTCTTCAAATTAGCAGCATCAGATATCACACTGGCAGTGTGAATATTCGAGGTTGACTCGATTTGCACCAAATTTTGCATACAGGGCCTCCCCCCCCTCGATGCGCTGATTCCGAAATATGTTCTTAGGGGGTTTTTTTCGTTTTTACGAGTTACAGCCATGGCCTTGAGCGCGGCGCAGACGAAGGACCGGTCCTTCACCTTCAGACCGCTGCTGGGATGATGTCGCTTCCGATGCGGCGGGCGCGCGGTCCGACCACCTGGATGCACCACCTGCATCAGGATCGCACCCGCCACCTGCTGGCGCTCTGGCGGGACTGCACTCTCGGCCGTCCAGCGCCAGGAGGTACAAGGAGCTCAATCGACAATCGCGAGCCCGCCATCCGCGCCGACTGTCAGACACCACACTCATCTCCAGGCAGCAGCTGACCAAGCACGGCCCCCACGGCATGTGGCGAGTACTGAGGCCATGATTGGGATCCACAAGTAGCTCTACCCCATCAGCTGGCATCACTGCTGACGCCTTGAACAACTTCTATGTCTCAGTGGCCCGAAGACCTGGCCGCCACTGTTCCCGCGCCGTCCAGGACCCGTCCACGTAGCGTCTGCCCCGAGTCTGTGCCGGTGGTCTGAAAATCCAGCAGATTAGCACGGAGAGCGCTTGTGGGTGATAGTGCAGGGTATGAAATCGTCGGAACTGAGTGCAGTATGGGTTCAGTGTTTCAATGATTTCAGGACTTTTTCCTGGATTCGGACATATAGTGCTTGATGTAGTAAATGCTAGCCTGGAGACTGCAGGGTGCCAGAATACTGAGAAAAGGGACCACGCCATCATAACTCCTATACCAAAAGGGAAGTTCACTACGTCCGACCCGTCCCGTACGCGGCCTATCTCCCATTCTCCCGCCAATCAGCAAAATCGCCGAGCGGGCTGTGCAGCTCCAGCTGACCGAGTATATGTAGACGCACCATTTTGCTAGTGGACGCGCAGAACGGTTTACCGCAGGCGTCACTCGTGTGAGACACGCCTGCATGTGGTATCGGGACGATAATCCTTAGGGCCATGGACTGTGGTGAAATTGCCCTGTGGGCAATGGTTGACCTGTCAAAATGTTTTGACATGGTGCCGCATGATGGGCTGTTAGATAAGTAGTTCTTGTATGGCATTGATCCCTTTCTGGCTTGACAATATCT
>JAXIVJ010003154.1:0-5000 GCA_036785665.1 Chirona hameri
ATACTACACCGCCTCCGGGCATACCAGACCGCCTCCGGGCATACAACACCGCCTCCGGGCATACAACACCGCCTCCGGGCATACCACACCGCCTCCGGCATACAACACCGCCTCCGGGCATACAACACCGCCTCCGGGCATACCACACCGTCTCACGTCATCATCAGCAACATCATCAGCAACATCATCAGCAACATCATCAGCAACATCATCAGCAACATCATCATCAACATCATCATCAACAGCAACATCATCATCAGCAACATCATCATCAGCAACATCATCATCATCATCATCATCATCATCATGATCATCATCATCATCATCATCATCATCATCATCATCATCATCATCATCATCATCATCATCATCATCATCATCATCATCATCATCATCATCATCATCATCATCATCATCATCATCACCATCATCATCATCATCATCATCATCATCATCATCATCATCATCATCATCATCATCATCATCATCATCATCATCATCATCATCATCATCATCATCATCATCATCATCATCATCATCATCATCATCATCATCATCATCATCATCATCATCATCATCATCATCATCATCATCATCATCATCATTATCATCATCATGCCCGGAGGCGGTGTTGTACCGCCTCCGGGCATACTCACACCGCCTCCGGGCATACAACACCGCCTCCGGGCATACTACACCGCCTCCGGGCATACCACACCGCCTCCGGCATACTACACCGCCTCCGGGCATACCACACCGCCTCCGGGCATACAACACCGCCTCCGGCATACAACACCGCCTCCGGGCATACTACACCGCCTCCGGGCATACCACACCGCCTCCGGGCATACAACACCGCCTCCGGGCATACTACACCGCCTCCGGGCATACCACACCGCCTCCGGGCATACAACACCGCCTCCGGGCATACAACACCGCCTCCGGGCATACCACACCGCCTCCGGGCATACAACACCGCCTCCGGCATACAACACCGCCTCCGGGCATACAACACCGCCTCCGGGCATACCACACCGTCTCACGTCATCATCAGCAACATCATCAGCAACATCATCAGCAACATCATCAGCAACATCACCAGCAACATCATCATCAACATCATCAGCAACATCATCAGCAACATCATCAGCAACATCATCATCAACATCATCATCAACAGCAACATCATCATCAGCAACATCATCATCAGCAACATCATCATCATCATCATCATCATCATCATCATCATCATCATCATCATCATCATCATCATCATCATCATCATCATCATCATCATCATCATCATCATCATCATCATCATCATCATCATCATCATCATCATCATCATCATCATTATCATCATCATGCCCGGAGGCGGTGTTGTACCGCCTCCGGGCATACCACACCGCCTCCGGGCATACAACACCGCCTCCGGGCATACTACACCGCCTCCGGGCATACCCACACCGCCTCCGGGCATACTACACCGCCTCCGGGCATACCACACCGCCTCCGGGCATACAACACCGCCTCCGGGCATACAACACCGCCTCCGGGCATACCACACCGTCTCACGTCATCATCAGCAACATCATCAGCAACATCATCATCATCACCATCATCAACATCATCATCAACATCATCATCAACATCATCATCCACATCATCATCAACATCATCATCAACATCATCATCAACATCATCATCAACATCATCATCAACATCATCAGCAAAATCATCAGCAACATCATCAGCAACATCATCAGCAACATCATCATCAACATCATCATCAGCACATCATCATCAGCAACATCATCATCAGCAACATCCTCATCAGCAACATCATCATCAGCAACATCATCCTCAGCAATATCATCATCAGCAACATCATCATCAGCAACATCATCATCATCATCATCATCATCATCATCATCATCATCATCATCATCATCATCATCATCATCATCATCATCATCATCATCATCATCATCATCATCATCATCATCATCATCATCATCATCATCATTATCATCATCATGCCCGGAGGCGGTGTTGTACCGCCTCCGGCATACCACACCGCCTCCGGGCATACAACACCGCCTCCGGCATACTACACCGCCTCCGGGCATACCACACCGCCTCCGGGCATACTACACCGCCTCCGGGCATACCACACCGCCTCCGGCATACAACACCGCCTCCGGGCATACAACACCGCCTCCGGGCATACTACACCGCCTCCGGGCATACCACACCGCCTCCGGGCATACAACACCGCCTCCGGGGCATACTACACCGCCTCCGGGCATAACCACACCGCCTCCGGGCATACAACACCGCCTCCGGGCATACAACACCACCTCCGGGTATACCACACCACCTCCGGGCATACAACACCGCCTCCGGGCATACAACACCGCCTCCGGGCATACCACACCGTCTCACGTCATCATCAGCAACATCATCAGCAACATCATCAGCAACATCATCAGCAACATCACCAGCAACATCATCATCAACATCATCAGCAACATCATCATCGTCATCATCATCATCATCATCATCATCATCATCATCATCATCATCATCATCATCATCATCATCATCATCATCATCATCATCATCATCATCATCATCATCATCATCATCATCATCATCATCATCATCATCATCATCTTTATCATCATCATGCCCGGAGGCGGTGTTGTACCGCCTCCAGGCATACCACACCGCCTCCGGGCATACAACACCGCCTCCGGGCATACTACACCGCCTCCGGGCATACCACACCGCCTCCGGGCATACAACACCGCCTCCGGGCATACTACACCGCCTCCGGGCATACCACACGCCTCCGGGCATACAACACCGCCTCCGGGCATACTACACCGCCTCCGGGCATACCACACCGCCTCCGGGCATACAACACCGCCTCCGGGCATACTACACCGCCTCCGGGCATACCAGACCGCCTCCGGGCATACAACACCGCCTCCGGGCATACAACACCGCCTCCGGGCATACCACACCGCCTCCGGGCATACAACACCGCCTCCGGGCATACAACACCGCCTCCGGGCATACCACACCGTCTCACGTCATCATCAGCAACATCATCAGCAACATCATCAGCAACATCATCAGCAACATCATCAGCAACATCATCATCAACATCATCATCAACAGCAACATCATCATCAGCAACATCATCATCAGCAACATCATCATCATCATCATCATCATCATCATGATCATCATCATCATCATCATCATCATCATCATCATCATCATCATCATCATCATCATCATCATCATCATCATCATCATCATCATCATCATCATCATCATCATCATCATCATCACCATCATCATCATCATCATCATCATCATCATCATCATCATCATCATCATCATCATCATCATCATCATCATCATCATCATCATCATCATCATCATCATCATCATCATCATCATCATCATCATCATCATCATCATCATCATCATCATCATCATCATCATCATCATCATCATCATCATCATCATCATCATTATCATCATCATGCCCGGAGGCGGTGTTGTACCGCCTCCGGGCATACCACACCGCCTCCGGGCATACAACACCGCCTCCGGGCATACTACACCGCCTCCGGGCATACCACACCGCCTCCGGGCATACTACACCGCCTCCGGGCATACCACACCGCCTCCGGGCATACAACACCGCCTCCGGGCATACACCACCGCCTCCGGGCATACTACACCGCCTCCGGGCATACCACACCTGCCTCCGGGCATACAACACCGCCTCCGGGCATACTACACCGCCTCCGGGCATACCACACCGCCTCCGGGCATACAACACCGCCTCCGGGCATACAACACCGCCTCGGCATACCACACGCCTCCGGCATACAACACCGCCTCCGGGCATACAACACCGCCTCCGGGCATACAACACCGCCTCCGGGCATACCACACCGTCTCACGTCATCATCAGCAACATCATCAGCAACATCATCAGCAACATCATCAGCAACATCACCAGCAACATCATCATCAACATCATCAGCAACATCATCAGCAACATCATCAGCAACATCATCATCAACATCATCATCAACAGCAACATCATCATCAGCAACATCATCATCAGCAACATCATCATCATCATCATCATCATCATCATCATCATCATCATCATCATCATCATCATCATCATCATCATCATCATCATCATCATCATCATCATCATCATCATCATCATCATCATCATCATCATCATCATCATCATCATCATTATCATCATCATGCCCGGAGGCGGTGTTGTACCGCCTCCGGGCATACCACACCGCCTCCGGGCATACAACACCGCCTTCCGGGCATACTACACCGCCTCCGGGCATACCACACCGCCTCCGGGCATACTACAACCGCCTCCGGGCATACCACAACCGCCTCCGGGCATACAACACCGCCTCCGGGCATACAACACCGCCTCCGGGCATACCACACCGTCTCACGTCATCATCAGCAACATCATCAGCAACATCATCATCTCCCATCATCAACATCATCGATCATCATCATCAACATCATCATCAACATCATCATCAACATCAACATCATCAACATCATCATCAACATCATCATCAACATCATCATCAACATCATCATCAACATCATCAGCAAAATCATCAGCAACATCATCAGCAACATCATCAGCAACATCATCATCAACATCATCATCAGCAACATCATCATCAGCAACATCATCATCAGCAACATCCTCATCAGCACATCATCATCAGCAACATCATCCTCAGCAATATCATCATCAGCAAACATCATCATCAGCAACATCATCATCATCATCATCATCATCATCATCATCATCATCATCATCATCATCATCATCATCATCATCATCATCATCATCATCATCATCATCATCATCATCATCATCATCATCATCATCATCATCATCATCATCATCATTATCA
>JAXIVJ010003154.1:47500-50000 GCA_036785665.1 Chirona hameri
TCATCATGCCTGGAGGCGGTGTTGTACCGCCTCCGGGCATACCACACCGCCTCCGGGCATACAACACCGCCTCCGGGCATACTACACCGCTTCCGGGCATACCACACCGCCTCCGGGCATACAACACCGCCTCCGGGCATACTACACCGCCTCCGGGCATACAACACCGCCTCCGGGCATACAACACCGCCTCCGGGCATACTGCACCGCCTCCGGGCATACCACACCGCCTCCGGGCATACAACACCGCCTCCGGGCATACTACACCGCCTCCGGGCATACCAGACCGCCTCAGGGCATACAACACCGCCTCCGGGCATACAACACCGCCTCCGGGCATACCACACCGCCTCCGGGCATACAACACCGCCTCCGGGCATACAACACCGCCTCCGGGCATACCACACCGCCTCCGGGCATACAACACCGCCTCCGGGCATACAACACCGCCTCCGGGCATACCACACCGTCTCACGTCATCATCAGCAACATCATCAGCAACATCATCAGCAACATCACCAGCAACATCATCAGCAACATCATCAGCAACATCATCAGCAACATCATCAGCAACATCATCAGCAACATCATCAGCAACATCATCAGCAACATCATCATCAACATCATCATCAACATCATCATCAACATCATCATCAACATCATCAGCAACATCATCAGCAACATCATCAGCAACATCATCAGCAACATCATCAACAACATCATCATCAGCAACATCATCATCAGCAACATCATCATCAGCAACATCATCATCATCATCATCATCATCATCATCATCATCATCATCATCATCATCATCATCATCATCATCATCATCATCATCATCATCATCATCATCATCATCATTATCATCATCATGCCCGGAGGCGGTGTTGTACCGCCTCCGGGCATACCACACGGCCTCCGGGCATACAACACCGCCTCCGGGCATACTACACCGCCTCCGGGCATACCACACCGCCTCCGGGCATACAACACCGCCTCCGGGCATACTACACCGCCTCCGGGCATACCACACCGCCTCCGGGCATACAACACCGCCTCCGGGCATACTGCACCGCCTCCGGGCATACCACACCGCCTCCGGGCATACAACACCGCCTCCGGGCATACTACACCGCCTCCGGGCATACCAGACCGCCTCAGGGCATACAACACCGCCTCCGGGCATACAACACCGCCTCCGGGCATACCACACCGCCTCCGGGCATACAACACCGCCTCCGGGCATACAACACCGCCTCCGGGCATACCACACCGCCTCCGGGCATACAACACCGCCTCCGGGCATACCACACCTTCTCACGTCATCATCAGCAACATCATCAGCAACATCATCAGCAACATCACCAGCAACATCATCAGCAACATCATCAGCAACATCATCAGCAACATCATCAGCAACATCATCAGCAACATCATCATCAACATCATCATCAACATCATCATCAACATCATCATCAACATCATCATCAACATCATCAGCAACATCATCAGCAACATCATCAGCAACATCATCAGCAACATCATCAACAACATCATCATCAGCAACATCATCATCAGCAACATCATCATCAGCAACATCATCATCATCATCATCATCATCATCATCATCATTATTATCATCATCATCATCATCATCATCATCATCATCATCATCATCATCATCATCATCATCATCATCATCATCATCATCATCATCATCATCATCATCATCATCATCATCATCATCATCATCATCATCATCATCATCATCATCATCATCATCATCATCATCATTATCATCATCATGCCCGGAGGCGGTGTTGTACCGCCTCCGGGCATACCACACCGCCTCCGGGCATACAACACCGCCTCCGGGCATACTACACCGCCTCCGGGCATACCACACCGCCTCCGGGCATACAACACCGCCTCCGGGCATACTACACCGCCTCCGGGCATACCACACCGCCTCCGGGCATACAACACCGCCTCCGGGCATACTGCACCGCCTCCGGGCATACCACACCGCCTCCGGGCATACAACACCGCCTCCGGGCATACTACACCGCCTCCGGGCATACCAGACCGCCTCAGGGCATACAACACCGCCTCCGGGCATACAACACCGCCTCCGGGCATACCACACCGCCTCCGGGCATACAACACCGCCTCCGGGCATACAACACCGCCTCCGGGCATACCACACCGCCTCCGGGCATACAACACCGCCTCCGGGCATACAACACCGCCTCCGGGCATACCACACCGTCTCACGTCATCATCAGCAACATCATCAGCAACATCATCAGCAACATCACCAGCAACATCATCAGCAACATCATCATCAACATCATCAGCAACATCATCAGCAACATCATCAGCAACATCATCATCAACATCATCATCAACATCATCATCAACATCATCATCAACATCATCATCAACATCATCAGCAACATCATCAGCAACATCATCAGCAACATCATCAGCAACATCA
>JAXIVJ010003154.1:55000-60000 GCA_036785665.1 Chirona hameri
CATCATCATCATCATCATCATCATCATTATCATCATCATGCCTGGAGGCGGTGTTGTACCGCCTCCGGGCATACCACACCGCCTCCGGGCATACAACACCGCCTCCGGGCATACTACACCGCTTCCGGGCATACCACACCGCCTCCGGGCATACAACACCGCCTCCGGGCATACTACACCGCCTCCGGGCATACAACACCGCCTCCGGGCATACAACACCGCCTCCGGGCATACTGCACCGCCTCCGGGCATACCACACCGCCTCCGGGCATACAACACCGCCTCCGGGCATACTACACCGCCTCCGGGCATACCAGACCGCCTCAGGGCATACAACACCGCCTCCGGGCATACAACACCGCCTCCGGGCATACCACACCGCCTCCGGGCATACAACACCGCCTCCGGGCATACAACACCGCCTCCGGGCATACCACACCGCCTCCGGGCATACAACACCGCCTCCGGGCATACAACACCGCCTCCGGGCATACCACACCGTCTCACGTCATCATCAGCAACATCATCAGCAACATCATCAGCAACATCACCAGCAACATCATCAGCAACATCATCAGCAACATCATCAGCAACATCATCAGCAACATCATCAGCAACATCATCAGCAACATCATCAGCAACATCATCATCAACATCATCATCAACATCATCATCAACATCATCATCAACATCATCAGCAACATCATCAGCAACATCATCAGCAACATCATCAGCAACATCATCAACAACATCATCATCAGCAACATCATCATCAGCAACATCATCATCAGCAACATCATCATCATCATCATCATCATCATCATCATCATCATCATCATCATCATCATCATCATCATCATCATCATCATCATCATCATCATCATCATCATCATCATCATCATCATCATCATCATCATCATCATCATCATCATCATCATCATCATCATCATTATCATCATCATGCCCGGAGGCGGTGTTGTACCGCCTCCGGGCATACCACACGGCCTCCGGGCATACAACACCGCCTCCGGGCATACTACACCGCCTCCGGGCATACCACACCGCCTCCGGGCATACAACACCGCCTCCGGGCATACTACACCGCCTCCGGGCATACCACACCGCCTCCGGGCATACAACACCGCCTCCGGGCATACTGCACCGCCTCCGGGCATACCACACCGCCTCCGGGCATACAACACCGCCTCCGGGCATACTACACCGCCTCCGGGCATACCAGACCGCCTCAGGGCATACAACACCGCCTCCGGGCATACAACACCGCCTCCGGGCATACAACACCGCCTCCGGGCATACTGCACCGCCTCCGGGCATACCACACCGCCTCCGGGCATACAACACCGCCTCCGGGCATACTACACCGCCTCCGGGCATACCAGACCGCCTCAGGGCATACAACACCGCCTCCGGGCATACAACACCGCCTCCGGGCATACCACACCGCCTCCGGGCATACAACACCGCCTCCGGGCATACAACACCGCCTCCGGGCATACCACACCGTCTCACGTCATCATCAGCAACATCATCAGCAACATCATCAGCAACATCACCAGCAACATCATCAGCAACATCATCAGCAACATCATCAGCAACATCATCAGCAACATCATCAGCAACATCATCATCAACATCATCATCAACATCATCATCAACATCATCATCAACATCATCATCAACATCATCAGCAACATCATCAGCAACATCATCAGCAACATCATCAGCAACATCATCAACAACATCATCATCAGCAACATCATCATCAGCAACATCATCATCAGCAACATCATCATCATCATCATCATCATCATCATCATCATCATCATCATCATCATCATCATCATCATCATCATCATCATCATCATCATCATCATCATCATCATCATCATCATCATCATCATCATCATCATCATCATCATCATCATCATCATCATCATCATCATCATCATCATCATCATCATCATCATCATCATCATCATCATCATCATCATCATCATCATCATCATCATCATCATCATCATCATCATCATCATCATCATCATCATCATTATCATCATCATGCCCGGAGGCGGTGTTGTACCGCCTCCGGGCATACCACACCGCCTCCGGGCATACAACACCGCCTCCGGGCATACTACACCGCCTCCGGGCATACCACACCGCCTCCGGGCATACAACACCGCCTCCGGGCATACTACACCGCCTCCGGGCATACCACACCGCCTCCGGGCATACAAAACCGCCTCCGGGCATACTGCACCGCCTCCGGGCATACCACACCGCCTCCGGGCATACAACACCGCCTCCGGGCATACTACACCGCCTCCGGGCATACCAGACCGCCTCAGGGCATACAACACCGCCTCCGGGCATACAACACCGCCTCCGGGCATACCACACCGCCTCCGGGCATACAACACCGCCTCCGGGCATACAACACCGCCTCCGGGCATACCACACCGCCTCCGGGCATACAACACCGCCTCCGGGCATACAACACCGCCTCCGGGCATACAACACCGCCTCCGGGCATACCACACCGTCTCACGTCATCATCAGCAACATCATCAGCAACATCATCAGCAACATCACCAGCAACATCATCAGCAACATCATCATCAACATCATCAGCAACATCATCAGCAACATCATCAGCAACATCATCATCAACATCATCATCAACATCATCATCAACATCATCATCAACATCATCATCAACATCATCAGCAACATCATCAGCAACATCATCAGCAACATCATCAGCAACATCATCAACAACATCATCATCAGCAACATCATCATCAGCAACATCATCATCAGCAACATCATCATCATCATCATCATCATCATCATCATCATCATCATCATCATCATCATCATCATCATCATCATCATCATCATCATCATCATCATCATCATCATCATCATCATCATCATCATCATCATCATCATCATCATCATCATCATCATCATCATCATCATCATCATCATCATCATCATCATCATCATCATCATCATCATCATCATCATCATCATCATCATCATCATTATCATCATCATGCCTGGAGGCGGTGTTGTACCGCCTCCGGGCATACCACACCGCCTCCGGGCATACAACACCGCCTCCGGGCATACTACACCGCTTCCGGGCATACCACACCGCCTCCGGGCATACAACACCGCCTCCGGGCATACTACACCGCCTCCGGGCATACAACACCGCCTCCGGGCATACAACACCGCCTCCGGGCATACTGCACCGCCTCCGGGCATACCACACCGCCTCCGGGCATACAACACCGCCTCCGGGCATACTACACCGCCTCCGGGCATACCAGACCGCCTCAGGGCATACAACACCGCCTCCGGGCATACAACACCGCCTCCGGGCATACCACACCGCCTCCGGGCATACAACACCGCCTCCGGGCATACAACACCGCCTCCGGGCATACCACACCGTCTCACGTCATCATCAGCAACATCATCAGCAACATCATCAGCAACATCACCAGCAACATCATCAGCAACATCATCAGCAACATCATCAGCAACATCATCAGCAACATCATCAGCAACATCATCATCAACATCATCATCAACATCATCATCAACATCATCATCAACATCATCATCAACATCATCAGCAACATCATCAGCAACATCATCAGCAACATCATCAGCAACATCATCAACAACATCATCATCAGCAACATCATCATCAGCAACATCATCATCAGCAACATCATCATCATCATCATCATCATCATCATCATCATCATCATCATCATCATCATCATCATCATCATCATCATCATCATCATCATCATCATCATCATCATCATCATCATCATCATCATCATCATCATCATCATCATCATCATCATCATCATCATCATCATCATCATCATCATCATCATCATCATCATCATCATCATCATCATCATCATCATCATCATCATCATCATCATCATCATCATCATCATCATCATTATCATCATCATGCCTGGAGGCGGTGTTGTACCGCCTCCGGGCATACCACACCGCCTCCGGGCATACAACACCGCCTCCGGGCATACTACACCGCTTCCGGGCATACCACACCGCCTCCGGGCATACAACACCGCCTCCGGGCATACTACACCGCCTCCGGGCATACAACACCGCCTCCGGGCATACAACACCGCCTCCGGGCATACTGCACCGCCTCCGGGCATACCACACCGCCTCCGGGCATACAACACCGCCTCCGGGCATACTACACCGCCTCCGGGCATACCAGACCGCCTCAGGGCATACAACACCGCCTCCGGGCATACAACACCGCCTCCGGGCATACCACACCGCCTCCGGGCATACAACACCGCCTCCGGGCATACAACACCGCCTCCGGGCATACCACACCGCCTCCGGGCATACAACACCGCCTCCGGGCATACAACACCGCCTCCGGGCATACCACACCGTCTCACGTCATCATCAGCAACATCATCAGCAACATCATCAGCAACATCACCAGCAACATCATCAGCAACATCATCAGCAACATCATCAGCAACATCATCAGCAACATCATCAGCAACATCATCAGCAACATCATCAGCAACATCATCATCAACATCATCATCAACATCATCATCAACATCATCATCAACATCATCAGCAACATCATCAGCAACATCATCAGCAACATCATCAGCAACATCATCAACAACATCATCATCAGCAACATCATCATCAGCAACATCATCATCAGCAACATCATCATCATCATCATCATCATCATCATCATCATCATCATCATCATCATCATCATCATCATCATCATCATCATCATCATCATCATCATCATCATCATCATCATCATCATCATCATCATCATCATCATCATCATCATCATCATCATCATCATCATCATCATCATTATCATCATCATGCCCGGAGGCGGTGTTGTACCGCCTCCGGGCATACCACACGGC
>JAXIVJ010003154.1:65000-67500 GCA_036785665.1 Chirona hameri
CCTCCGGGCATACCACACCGCCTCCGGGCATACAACACCGCCTCCGGGCATACTACACCGCCTCCGGGCATACCAGACCGCCTCAGGGCATACAACACCGCCTCCGGGCATACAACACCGCCTCCGGGCATACCACACCGCCTCCGGGCATACAACACCGCCTCCGGGCATACAACACCGCCTCCGGGCATACCACACCGCCTCCGGGCATACAACACCGCCTCCGGGCATACAACACCGCCTCCGGGCATACCACACCGTCTCACGTCATCATCAGCAACATCATCAGCAACATCATCAGCAACATCACCAGCAACATCATCAGCAACATCATCAGCAACATCATCAGCAACATCATCAGCAACATCATCAGCAACATCATCAGCAACATCATCAGCAACATCATCATCAACATCATCATCAACATCATCATCAACATCATCATCAACATCATCAGCAACATCATCAGCAACATCATCAGCAACATCATCAGCAACATCATCAACAACATCATCATCAGCAACATCATCATCAGCAACATCATCATCAGCAACATCATCATCATCATCATCATCATCATCATCATCATCATCATCATCATCATCATCATCATCATCATCATCATCATCATCATCATCATCATCATCATCATCATCATCATCATCATCATCATCATCATCATCATCATCATCATCATCATCATCATCATCATTATCATCATCATGCCCGGAGGCGGTGTTGTACCGCCTCCGGGCATACCACACGGCCTCCGGGCATACAACACCGCCTCCGGGCATACTACACCGCCTCCGGGCATACCACACCGCCTCCGGGCATACAACACCGCCTCCGGGCATACTACACCGCCTCCGGGCATACCACACCGCCTCCGGGCATACAACACCGCCTCCGGGCATACTGCACCGCCTCCGGGCATACCACACCGCCTCCGGGCATACAACACCGCCTCCGGGCATACTACACCGCCTCCGGGCATACCAGACCGCCTCAGGGCATACAACACCGCCTCCGGGCATACAACACCGCCTCCGGGCATACCACACCGCCTCCGGGCATACAACACCGCCTCCGGGCATACAACACCGCCTCCGGGCATACCACACCGCCTCCGGGCATACAACACCGCCTCCGGGCATACAACACCGCCTCCGGGCATACCACACCGTCTCACGTCATCATCAGCAACATCATCAGCAACATCATCAGCAACATCACCAGCAACATCATCAGCAACATCATCATCAACATCATCAGCAACATCATCAGCAACATCATCAGCAACATCATCATCAACATCATCATCAACATCATCATCAACATCATCATCAACATCATCATCAACATCATCAGCAACATCATCAGCAACATCATCAGCAACATCATCAGCAACATCATCAACAGCATCATCATCAGCAACATCATCATCAGCAACATCATCATCAGCAACATCATCATCATCATCATCATCATCATCATCATCATCATCATCATCATCATCATCATCATCATCATCATCATCATCATCATCATCATCATCATCATCATCATCATCATCATCATCATCATTATCATCATCATGCCTGGAGGCGGTGTTGTACCGCCTCCGGGCATACCACACCGCCTCCGGGCATACAACACCGCCTCCGGGCATACTACACCGCTTCCGGGCATACCACACCGCCTCCGGGCATACAACACCGCCTCCGGGCATACTACACCGCCTCCGGGCATACAACACCGCCTCCGGGCATACAACACCGCCTCCGGGCATACTGCACCGCCTCCGGGCATACCACACCGCCTCCGGGCATACAACACCGCCTCCGGGCATACTACACCGCCTCCGGGCATACCAGACCGCCTCAGGGCATACAACACCGCCTCCGGGCATACAACACCGCCTCCGGGCATACCACACCGCCTCCGGGCATACAACACCGCCTCCGGGCATACAACACCGCCTCCGGGCATACCACACCGTCTCACGTCATCATCAGCAACATCATCAGCAACATCATCAGCAACATCACCAGCAACATCATCAGCAACATCATCAGCAACATCATCAGCAACATCATCAGCAACATCATCAGCAACATCATCATCAACATCATCATCAACATCATCATCAACATCATCATCAACATCATCATCAACATCATCAGCAACATCATCAGCAACATCATCAGCAACATCATCAGCAACATCATCAACAACATCATCATCAGCAACATCATCATCAGCAACATCATCATCAGCAACATCATCATCATCATCATCATCATCATCATCATCATCATCATCATCATCATCATCATCATCATCATCATCATCATCATCATCATCATCATCATCATCATCATCATCATCATCATCATCATCATCATCATCATCATCATCATCATCATCCTCATCATCATCGTCATCATCATCATCATCATCATCATCATCATCATCATCATCATCATCATCATCATCA
>JAXIVJ010003154.1:72500-77500 GCA_036785665.1 Chirona hameri
ACCAGACCGCCTCAGGGCATACAACACCGCCTCCGGGCATACAACACCGCCTCCGGGCATACCACACCGCCTCCGGGCATACAACACCGCCTCCGGGCATACAACACCGCCTCCGGGCATACCACACCGTCTCACGTCATCATCAGCAACATCATCAGCAACATCATCAGCAACATCACCAGCAACATCATCAGCAACATCATCAGCAACATCATCAGCAACATCATCAGCAACATCATCAGCAACATCATCATCAACATCATCATCAACATCATCATCAACATCATCATCAACATCATCATCAACATCATCAGCAACATCATCAGCAACATCATCAGCAACATCATCAGCAACATCATCAACAACATCATCATCAGCAACATCATCATCAGCAACATCATCATCAGCAACATCATCATCATCATCATCATCATCATCATCATCATCATCATCATCATCATCATCATCATCATCATCATCATCATCATCATCATCATCATCATCATCATCATCATCATCATCATCATCATCATCATCATCATCATCATCATCATCATCATCATCATCATCATCATCATCATCATCATCATCATCATCATCATCATCATCATCATCATCATCATCATCATCATCATCATCATCATCATCATCATTATCATCATCATGCCTGGAGGCGGTGTTGTACCGCCTCCGGGCATACCACACCGCCTCCGGGCATACAACACCGCCTCCGGGCATACTACACCGCTTCCGGGCATACCACACCGCCTCCGGGCATACAACACCGCCTCCGGGCATACTACACCGCCTCCGGGCATACAACACCGCCTCCGGGCATACAACACCGCCTCCGGGCATACTGCACCGCCTCCGGGCATACCACACCGCCTCCGGGCATACAACACCGCCTCCGGGCATACTACACCGCCTCCGGGCATACCAGACCGCCTCAGGGCATACAACACCGCCTCCGGGCATACAACACCGCCTCCGGGCATACCACACCGCCTCCGGGCATACAACACCGCCTCCGGGCATACAACACCGCCTCCGGGCATACCACACCGCCTCCGGGCATACAACACCGCCTCCGGGCATACAACACCGCCTCCGGGCATACCACACCGTCTCACGTCATCATCAGCAACATCATCAGCAACATCATCAGCAACATCACCAGCAACATCATCAGCAACATCATCAGCAACATCATCAGCAACATCATCAGCAACATCATCAGCAACATCATCAGCAACATCATCAGCAACATCATCATCAACATCATCATCAACATCATCATCAACATCATCATCAACATCATCAGCAACATCATCAGCAACATCATCAGCAACATCATCAGCAACATCATCAACAACATCATCATCAGCAACATCATCATCAGCAACATCATCATCAGCAACATCATCATCATCATCATCATCATCATCATCATCATCATCATCATCATCATCATCATCATCATCATCATCATCATCATCATCATCATCATCATCATCATCATCATCATCATCATCATCATCATCATCATCATCATCATCATCATCATCATCATCATCATCATTATCATCATCATGCCCGGAGGCGGTGTTGTACCGCCTCCGGGCATACCACACGGCCTCCGGGCATACAACACCGCCTCCGGGCATACTACACCGCCTCCGGGCATACCACACCGCCTCCGGGCATACAACACCGCCTCCGGGCATACTACACCGCCTCCGGGCATACCACACCGCCTCCGGGCATACAACACCGCCTCCGGGCATACTGCACCGCCTCCGGGCATACCACACCGCCTCCGGGCATACAACACCGCCTCCGGGCATACTACACCGCCTCCGGGCATACCAGACCGCCTCAGGGCATACAACACCGCCTCCGGGCATACAACACCGCCTCCGGGCATACCACACCGCCTCCGGGCATACAACACCGCCTCCGGGCATACAACACCGCCTCCGGGCATACCACACCGCCTCCGGGCATACAACACCGCCTCCGGGCATACAACACCGCCTCCGGGCATACCACACCGTCTCACGTCATCATCAGCAACATCATCAGCAACATCATCAGCAACATCACCAGCAACATCATCAGCAACATCATCATCAACATCATCAGCAACATCATCAGCAACATCATCAGCAACATCATCATCAACATCATCATCAACATCATCATCAACATCATCATCAACATCATCATCAACATCATCAGCAACATCATCAGCAACATCATCAGCAACATCATCAGCAACATCATCAACAGCATCATCATCAGCAACATCATCATCAGCAACATCATCATCAGCAACATCATCATCATCATCATCATCATCATCATCATCATCATCATCATCATCATCATCATCATCATCATCATCATCATCATCATCATCATCATCATCATCATCATCATCATCATCATCATCATTATCATCATCATGCCTGGAGGCGGTGTTGTACCGCCTCCGGGCATACCACACCGCCTCCGGGCATACAACACCGCCTCCGGGCATACTACACCGCTTCCGGGCATACCACACCGCCTCCGGGCATACAACACCGCCTCCGGGCATACTACACCGCCTCCGGGCATACAACACCGCCTCCGGGCATACAACACCGCCTCCGGGCATACCACACCGCCTCCGGGCATACAACACCGCCTCCGGGCATACTACACCGCCTCCGGGCATACCAGACCGCCTCAGGGCATACAACACCGCCTCCGGGCATACAACACCGCCTCCGGGCATACCACACCGCCTCCGGGCATACAACACCGCCTCCGGGCATACAACACCGCCTCCGGGCATACCACACCGTCTCACGTCATCATCAGCAACATCATCAGCAACATCATCAGCAACATCACCAGCAACATCATCAGCAACATCATCAGCAACATCATCAGCAACATCATCAGCAACATCATCAGCAACATCATCATCAACATCATCATCAACATCATCATCAACATCATCATCAACATCATCATCAACATCATCAGCAACATCATCAGCAACATCATCAGCAACATCATCAGCAACATCATCAACAACATCATCATCAGCAACATCATCATCAGCAACATCATCATCAGCAACATCATCATCATCATCATCATCATCATCATCATCATCATCATCATCATCATCATCATCATCATCATCATCATCATCATCATCATCATCATCATCATCATCATCATCATCATCATCATCATCATCATCATCATCATCATCATCATCATCCTCATCATCATCGTCATCATCATCATCATCATCATCATCATCATCATCATCATCATCATCATCATCATCATCATCGTCATCATCATCATCATCATCATCATCATCATCATCATCATCATCATTATCATCATCATGCCTGGAGGCGGTGTTGTACCGCCTCCGGGCATACCACACCGCCTCCGGGCATACAACACCGCCTCCGGGCATACTACACCGCTTCCGGGCATACCACACCGCCTCCGGGCATACAACACCGCCTCCGGGCATACTACACCGCCTCCGGGCATACAACACCGCCTCCGGGCATACAACACCGCCTCCGGGCATACTGCACCGCCTCCGGGCATACCACACCGCCTCCGGGCATACAACACCGCCTCCGGGCATACTACACCGCCTCCGGGCATACCAGACCGCCTCAGGGCATACAACACCGCCTCCGGGCATACAACACCGCCTCCGGGCATACCACACCGCCTCTGGGCATACAACACCGCCTCCGGGCATACAACACCGCCTCTGGGCATACCACACCGCCTCCGGGCATACAACACCGCCTCCGGGCATACAACACCGCCTCCGGGCATACCACACCGTCTCACGTCATCATCAGCAACATCATCAGCAACATCATCAGCAACATCACCAGCAACATCATCAGCAACATCATCAGCAACATCATCAGCAACATCATCAGCAACATCATCAGCAACATCATCAGCAACATCATCATCAACATCATCATCAACATCATCATCAACATCATCATCAACATCATCATCAACATCATCAGCAACATCATCAGCAACATCATCAGCAACATCATCAGCAACATCATCAACAACATCATCATCAGCAACATCATCATCAGCAACATCATCATCAGCAACATCATCATCATCATCATCATCATCATCATCATCATCATCATCATCATCATCATCATCATCATCATCATCATCATCATCATCATCATCATCATCATCATCATCATCATCATCATCATCATCATCATCATCATCATCATCATCATCATCATCATCATCATCATCATCATCATCATCATCATCATCATCATTATCATCATCATGCCCGGAGGCGGTGTTGTACCGCCTCCGGGCATACCACACCGCCTCCGGGCATACAACACCGCCTCCGGGCATACTACACCGCCTCCGGGCATACCACACCGCCTCCGGGCATACAACACCGCCTCCGGGCATACTACACCGCCTCCGGGCATACCACACCGCCTCCGGGCATACAACACCGCCTCCGGGCATACTGCACCGCCTCCGGGCATACCACACCGCCTCCGGGCATACAACACCGCCTCCGGGCATACTACACCGCCTCCGGGCATACCAGACCGCCTCAGGGCATACAACACCGCCTCCGGGCATACAACACCGCCTCCGGGCATACCACACCGCCTCCGGGCATACAACACCGCCTCCGGGCATACAACACCGCCTCCGGGCATACCACACCGCCTCCGGGCATACAACACCGCCTCCGGGCATACAACACCGCCTCCGGGCATACCACACCGTCTCACGTCATCATCAGCAACATCATCAGCAACATCATCAGCAACATCACCAGCAACATCATCAGCAACATCATCAGCAACATCATCAGCAACATCATCAGCAACATCATCAGCAACATCATCATCAACATCATCATCAACATCATCATCAACATCATCATCAACATC
>JAXIVJ010003154.1:87500-97875 GCA_036785665.1 Chirona hameri
CAACATCATCAACAACATCATCATCAGCAACATCATCATCAGCAACATCATCATCAGCAACATCATCATCATCATCATCATCATCATCATCATCATCATCATCATCATCATCATCATCATCATCATCATCATCATCATCATCATCATCATCATCATCATCATCATCATCATCATCATCATCATCATCATCATCATCATCATCATCCTCATCATCATCATCATCATCATCATCATCATCATCATCATCATCATCATCATCATCATCATCATCATCATCATCATCATCATCATCATCATCATCATCATTATCATCATCATGCCTGGAGGCGGTGTTGTACCGCCTCCGGGCATACCACACCGCCTCCGGGCATACAACACCGCCTCCGGGCATACTACACCGCTTCCGGGCATACCACACCGCCTCCGGGCATACAACACCGCCTCCGGGCATACTACACCGCCTCCGGGCATACAACACCGCCTCCGGGCATACAACACCGCCTCCGGGCATACTGCACCGCCTCCGGGCATACCACACCGCCTCCGGGCATACAACACCGCCTCCGGGCATACTACACCGCCTCCGGGCATACCAGACCGCCTCAGGGCATACAACACCGCCTCCGGGCATACAACACCGCCTCCGGGCATACCACACCGCCTCCGGGCATACAACACCGCCTCCGGGCATACAACACCGCCTCCGGGCATACCACACCGCCTCCGGGCATACAACACCGCCTCCGGGCATACAACACCGCCTCCGGGCATACCACACCGTCTCACGTCATCATCAGCAACATCATCAGCAACATCATCAGCAACATCACCAGCAACATCATCAGCAACATCATCAGCAACATCATCAGCAACATCATCAGCAACATCATCAGCAACATCATCAGCAACATCATCAGCAACATCATCATCAACATCATCATCAACATCATCATCAACATCATCATCAACATCATCAGCAACATCATCAGCAACATCATCAGCAACATCATCAGCAACATCATCAACAACATCATCATCAGCAACATCATCATCAGCAACATCATCATCAGCAACATCATCATCATCATCATCATCATCATCATCATCATCATCATCATCATCATCATCATCATCATCATCATCATCATCATCATCATCATCATCATCATCATCATCATCATCATCATCATCATCATCATCATCATCATCATCATCATCATCATCATCATCATTATCATCATCATGCCCGGAGGCGGTGTTGTACCGCCTCCGGGCATACCACACGGCCTCCGGGCATACAACACCGCCTCCGGGCATACTACACCGCCTCCGGGCATACCACACCGCCTCCGGGCATACAACACCGCCTCCGGGCATACTACACCGCCTCCGGGCATACCACACCGCCTCCGGGCATACAACACCGCCTCCGGGCATACTGCACCGCCTCCGGGCATACCACACCGCCTCCGGGCATACAACACCGCCTCCGGGCATACTACACCGCCTCCGGGCATACCAGACCGCCTCAGGGCATACAACACCGCTTCCGGGCATACAACACCGCCTCCGGGCATACCACACCGCCTCCGGGCATACAACACCGCCTCCGGGCATACAACACCGCCTCCGGGCATACCACACCGCCTCCGGGCATACAACACCGCCTCCGGGCATACAACACCGCCTCCGGGCATACCACACCGTCTCACGTCATCATCAGCAACATCATCAGCAACATCATCAGCAACATCACCAGCAACATCATCAGCAACATCATCATCAACATCATCAGCAACATCATCAGCAACATCATCAGCAACATCATCATCAACATCATCATCAACATCATCATCAACATCATCATCAACATCATCATCAACATCATCAGCAACATCATCAGCAACATCATCAGCAACATCATCAGCAACATCATCAACAGCATCATCATCAGCAACATCATCATCAGCAACATCATCATCAGCAACATCATCATCATCATCATCATCATCATCATCATCATCATCATCATCATCATCATCATCATCATCATCATCATCATCATCATCATCATCATCATCATCATCATCATCATCATCATCATCATTATCATCATCATGCCTGGAGGCGGTGTTGTACCGCCTCCGGGCATACCACACCGCCTCCGGGCATACAACACCGCCTCCGGGCATACTACACCGCTTCCGGGCATACCACACCGCCTCCGGGCATACAACACCGCCTCCGGGCATACTACACCGCCTCCGGGCATACAACACCGCCTCCGGGCATACAACACCGCCTCCGGGCATACTGCACCGCCTCCGGGCATACCACACCGCCTCCGGGCATACAACACCGCCTCCGGGCATACTACACCGCCTCCGGGCATACCAGACCGCCTCAGGGCATACAACACCGCCTCCGGGCATACAACACCGCCTCCGGGCATACCACACCGCCTCCGGGCATACAACACCGCCTCCGGGCATACAACACCGCCTCCGGGCATACCACACCGTCTCACGTCATCATCAGCAACATCATCAGCAACATCATCAGCAACATCACCAGCAACATCATCAGCAACATCATCAGCAACATCATCAGCAACATCATCAGCAACATCATCAGCAACATCATCATCAACATCATCATCAACATCATCATCAACATCATCATCAACATCATCATCAACATCATCAGCAACATCATCAGCAACATCATCAGCAACATCATCAGCAACATCATCAACAACATCATCATCAGCAACATCATCATCAGCAACATCATCATCAGCAACATCATCATCATCATCATCATCATCATCATCATCATCATCATCATCATCATCATCATCATCATCATCATCATCATCATCATCATCATCATCATCATCATCATCATCATCATCATCATCATCATCATCATCATCATCATCATCATCCTCATCATCATCGTCATCATCATCATCATCATCATCATCATCATCATCATCATCATCATCATCATCATCATCATCGTCATCATCATCATCATCATCATCATCATCATCATCATCATCATCATTATCATCATCATGCCTGGAGGCGGTGTTGTACCGCCTCCGGGCATACCACACCGCCTCCGGGCATACAACACCGCCTCCGGGCATACTACACCGCTTCCGGGCATACCACACCGCCTCCGGGCATACAACACCGCCTCCGGGCATACTACACCGCCTCCGGGCATACAACACCGCCTCCGGGCATACAACACCGCCTCCGGGCATACTGCACCGCCTCCGGGCATACCACACCGCCTCCGGGCATACAACACCGCCTCCGGGCATACTACACCGCCTCCGGGCATACCAGACCGCCTCAGGGCATACAACACCGCCTCCGGGCATACAACACCGCCTCCGGGCATACCACACCGCCTCTGGGCATACAACACCGCCTCCGGGCATACAACACCGCCTCCGGGCATACCACACCGCCTCCGGGCATACAACACCGCCTCCGGGCATACAACACCGCCTCCGGGCATACCACACCGTCTCACGTCATCATCAGCAACATCATCAGCAACATCATCAGCAACATCACCAGCAACATCATCAGCAACATCATCAGCAACATCATCAGCAACATCATCAGCAACATCATCAGCAACATCATCAGCAACATCATCATCAACATCATCATCAACATCATCATCAACATCATCATCAACATCATCATCAACATCATCAGCAACATCATCAGCAACATCATCAGCAACATCATCAGCAACATCATCAACAACATCATCATCAGCAACATCATCATCAGCAACATCATCATCAGCAACATCATCATCATCATCATCATCATCATCATCATCATCATCATCATCATCATCATCATCATCATCATCATCATCATCATCATCATCATCATCATCATCATCATCATCATCATCATCATCATCATCATCATCATCATCATCATCATCATCATCATCATCATCATCATCATCATCATCATCATCATCATTATCATCATCATGCCCGGAGGCGGTGTTGTACCGCCTCCGGGCATACCACACCGCCTCCGGGCATACAACACCGCCTCCGGGCATACTACACCGCCTCCGGGCATACCACACCGCCTCCGGGCATACAACACCGCCTCCGGGCATACTACACCGCCTCCGGGCATACCACACCGCCTCCGGGCATACAACACCGCCTCCGGGCATACTGCACCGCCTCCGGGCATACCACACCGCCTCCGGGCATACAACACCGCCTCCGGGCATACTACACCGCCTCCGGGCATACCAGACCGCCTCAGGGCATACAACACCGCCTCCGGGCATACAACACCGCCTCCGGGCATACCACACCGCCTCCGGGCATACAACACCGCCTCCGGGCATACAACACCGCCTCCGGGCATACCACACCGCCTCCGGGCATACAACACCGCCTCCGGGCATACAACACCGCCTCCGGGCATACCACACCGTCTCACGTCATCATCAGCAACATCATCAGCAACATCATCAGCAACATCACCAGCAACATCATCAGCAACATCATCATCAACATCATCAGCAACATCATCAGCAACATCATCAGCAACATCATCATCAACATCATCATCAACATCATCATCAACATCATCATCAACATCATCATCAACATCATCAGCAACATCATCAGCAACATCATCAGCAACATCATCAGCAACATCATCAACAGCATCATCATCAGCAACATCATCATCAGCAACATCATCATCAGCAACATCATCATCATCATCATCATCATCATCATCATCATCATCATCATCATCATCATCATCATCATCATCATCATCATCATCATCATCATCATCATCATCATCATCATCATCATCATCATCATTATCATCATCATGCCCGGAGGCGGTGTTGTACCGCCTCCGGGCATACCACACCGCCTCCGGGCATACAACACCGCCTCCGGGCATACTACACCGCCTCCGGGCATACCACACCGCCTCCGGGCATACAACACCGCCTCCGGGCATACTACACCGCCTCCGGGCATACCACACCGCCTCCGGGCATACAACACCGCCTCCGGGCATACTGCACCGCCTCCGGGCATACCACACCGCCTCCGGGCATACAACACCGCCTCCGGGCATACTACACCGCCTCCGGGCATACCAGACCGCCTCAGGGCATACAACACCGCCTCCGGGCATACAACACCGCCTCCGGGCATACCACACCGCCTCCGGGCATACAACACCGCCTCCGGGCATACAACACCGCCTCCGGGCATACCACACCGCCTCCGGGCATACAACACCGCCTCCGGGCATACAACACCGCCTCCGGGCATACCACACCGTCTCACGTCATCATCAGCAACATCATCAGCAACATCATCAGCAACATCACCAGCAACATCATCAGCAACATCATCATCAACATCATCAGCAACATCATCAGCAACATCATCAGCAACATCATCATCAACATCATCATCAACATCATCATCAACATCATCATCAACATCATCATCAACATCATCAGCAACATCATCAGCAACATCATCAGCAACATCATCAGCAACATCATCAACAACATCATCATCAGCAACATCTTCATCAGCAACATCATCATCAGCAACATCATCATCATCATCATCATCATCATCATCATCATCATCATCATCATCATCATCATCATCATCATCATCATCATCATCATCATCATCATCATCATCATCATCATCATCATCATCATCATCATCATCATCATCATCATCATCATCATCATCATCATCATCATCATCATCATCATCATCATCATCATCATCATCATCATCATCATCATCATCATCATCATCATCATCATGCCTGGAGGCGGTGTTGTACCGCCTCCGGGCATACCACACCGCCTCCGGGCATACAACACCGCCTCCGGGCATACTACACCGCTTCCGGGCATACCACACCGCCTCCGGGCATACAACACCGCCTCCGGGCATACTACACCGCCTCCGGGCATACAACACCGCCTCCGGGCATACAACACCGCCTCCGGGCATACTGCACCGCCTCCGGGCATACCACACCGCCTCCGGGCATACAACACCGCCTCCGGGCATACTACACCGCCTCCGGGCATACCAGACCGCCTCAGGGCATACAACACCGCCTCCGGGCATACAACACCGCCTCCGGGCATACCACACCGCCTCCGGGCATACAACACCGCCTCCGGGCATACAACACCGCCTCCGGGCATACCACACCGTCTCACGTCATCATCAGCAACATCATCAGCAACATCATCAGCAACATCACCAGCAACATCATCAGCAACATCATCAGCAACATCATCAGCAACATCATCAGCAACATCATCAGCAACATCATCATCAACATCATCATCAACATCATCATCAACATCATCATCAACATCATCATCAACATCATCAGCAACATCATCAGCAACATCATCAGCAACATCATCAGCAACATCATCAACAACATCATCATCAGCAACATCATCATCAGCAACATCATCATCAGCAACATCATCATCATCATCATCATCATCATCATCATCATCATCATCATCATCATCATCATCATCATCATCATCATCATCATCATCATCATCATCATCATCATCATCATCATCATCATCATCATCATCATCATCATCATCATCATCCTCATCATCATCATCATCATCATCATCATCATCATCATCATCATCATCATCATAATCATCATCATCATCATCATCATCATCATCATCATCATCATCATCATCATTATCATCATCATGCCTGGAGGCGGTGTTGTACCGCCTCCGGGCATACCACACCGCCTCCGGGCATACAACACCGCCTCCGGGCATACTACACCGCTTCCGGGCATACCACACCGCCTCCGGGCATACAACACCGCCTCCGGGCATACTACACCGCCTCCGGGCATACAACACCGCCTCCGGGCATACAACACCGCCTCCGGGCATACTGCACCGCCTCCGGGCATACCACACCGCCTCCGGGCATACAACACCGCCTCCGGGCATACTACACCGCCTCCGGGCATACCAGACCGCCTCAGGGCATACAACACCGCCTCCGGGCATACAACACCGCCTCCGGGCATACCACACCGCCTCCGGGCATACAACACCGCCTCCGGGCATACAACACCGCCTCCGGGCATACCACACCGCCTCCGGGCATACAACACCGCCTCCGGGCATACAACACCGCCTCCGGGCATACCACACCGTCTCACGTCATCATCAGCAACATCATCAGCAACATCATCAGCAACATCACCAGCAACATCATCAGCAACATCATCAGCAACATCATCAGCAACATCATCAGCAACATCATCAGCAACATCATCAGCAACATCATCAGCAACATCATCATCAACATCATCATCAACATCATCATCAACATCATCATCAACATCATCAGCAACATCATCAGCAACATCATCAGCAACATCATCAGCAACATCATCAACAACATCATCATCAGCAACATCATCATCAGCAACATCATCATCAGCAACATCATCATCATCATCATCATCATCATCATCATCATCATCATCATCATCATCATCATCATCATCATCATCATCATCATCATCATCATCATCATCATCATCATCATCATCATCATCATCATCATCATCATCATCATCATCATCATCATCATCATCATTATCATCATCATGCCCGGAGGCGGTGTTGTACCGCCTCCGGGCATACCACACGGCCTCCGGGCATACAACACCGCCTCCGGGCATACTACACCGCCTCCGGGCATACCACACCGCCTCCGGGCATACAACACCGCCTCCGGGCATACTACACCGCCTCCGGGCATACCACACCGCCTCCGGGCATACAACACCGCCTCCGGGCATACTGCACCGCCTCCGGGCATACCACACCGCCTCCGGGCATACAACACCGCCTCCGGGCATACTACACCGCCTCCGGGCATACCAGACCGCCTCAGGGCATACAACACCGCCTCCGGGCATACAACACCGCCTCCGGGCATACCACACCGCCTCCGGGCATACAACACCGCCTCCGGGCATACAACACCGCCTCCGGGCATACCACACCGCCTCCGGGCATACAACACCGCCTCCGGGCATACAACACCGCCTCCGGGCATACCACACCGTCTCACGTCATCATCAGCAACATCATCAGCAACATCATCAGCAACATCACCAGCAACATCATCAGCAACATCATCATCAACATCATCAGCAACATCATCAGCAACATCATCAGCAACATCATCATCAACATCATCATCAACATCATCATCAACATCATCATCAACATCATCATCAACATCATCAGCAACATCATCAGCAACATCATCAGCAACATCATCAGCAACATCATCAACAGCATCATCATCAGCAACATCATCATCAGCAACATCATCATCAGCAACATCATCATCATCATCATCATCATCATCATCATCATCATCATCATCATCATCATCATCATCATCATCATCATCATCATCATCATCATCATCATCATCATCATCATCATCATCATTATCATCATCATGCCTGGAGGCGGTGTTGTACCGCCTCCGGGCATACCACACCGCCTCCGGGCATACAACACCGCCTCCGGGCATACTACACCGCTTCCGGGCATAACACACCGCCTCCGGGCATACAACACCGCCTCCGGGCATACTACACCGCCTCCGGGCATACAACACCGCCTCCGGGCATACAACACCGCCTCCGGGCATACTGCACCGCCTCCGGGCATACCACACCGCCTCCGGGCATACAACACCGCCTCCGGGCATACTACACCGCCTCCGGGCATACCAGACCGCCTCAGGGCATACAACACCGCCTCCGGGCATACAACACCGCCTCCGGGCATACCACACCGCCTCCGGGCATACAACACCGCCTCCGGGCATACAACACCGCCTCCGGGCATACCACACCGTCTCACGTCATCATCAGCAACATCATCAGCAACATCATCAGCAACATCACCAGCAACATCATCAGCAACATCATCAGCAACATCATCAGCAACATCATCAGCAACATCATCAGCAACATCATCATCAACATCATCATCAACATCATCATCAACATCATCATCAACATCATCATCAACATCATCAGCAACATCATCAGCAACATCATCAGCAACATCATCAGCAACATCATCAACAACATCATCATCAGCAACATCATCATCAGCAACATCATCATCAGCAACATCATCATCATCATCATCATCATCATCATCATCATCATCATCATCATCATCATCATCATCATCATCATCATCATCATCATCATCATCATCATCATCATCATCATCATCATCATCATCATCATCATCATCATCATCATCATCCTCATCATCATCGTCATCATCATCATCATCATCATCATCATCATCATCATCATCATCATCATCATCATCGTCATCATCATCATCATCATCATCATCATCATCATCATCATCATCATTATCATCATCATGCCTGGAGGCGGTGTTGTACCGCCTCCGGGCATACCACACCGCCTCCGGGCATACAACACCGCCTCCGGGCATACTACACCGCTTCCGGGCATACCACACCGCCTCCGGGCATACAACACCGCCTCCGGGCATACTACACCGCCTCCGGGCATACAACACCGCCTCCGGGCATACAACACCGCCTCCGGGCATACTGCACCGCCTCCGGGCATACCACACCGCCTCCGGGCATACAACACCGCCTCCGGGCATACTACACCGCCTCCGGGCATACCAGACCGCCTCAGGGCATACAACACCGCCTCCGGGCATACAACACCGCCTCCGGGCATACCACACCGCCTCTGGGCATACAACACCGCCTCCGGGCATACAACACCGCCTCCGGGCATACCACACCGCCTCCGGGCATACAACACCGCCTCCGGGCATACAACACCGCCTCCGGGCATACCACACCGTCTCACGTCATCATCAGCAACATCATCAGCAACATCATCAGCAACATCACCAGCAACATCATCAGCAACATCATCAGCAACATCATCAGCAACATCATCAGCAACATCATCAGCAACATCATCAGCAACATCATCATCAACATCATCATCAACATCATCATCAACATCATCATCAACATCATCATCAACATCATCAGCAACATCATCAGCAACATCATCAGCAACATCATCAGCAACATCATCAACAACATCATCATCAGCAACATCATCATCAGCAACATCATCATCAGCAACATCATCATCATCATCATCATCATCATCATCATCATCATCATCATCATCATCAT